>LAPY01002280.1:24027-42305 GCA_000970635.1 Eragrostis tef
GAGTGGGTGGGCCGTGCCCCGGCCACACGAGAACGGCGGACGACGGGCAGTCCCGTGAGGGCGGCAAACGACGGGTGGCGCGGAGCTCCCATGGCGGTGGTCAAGCGAGTGCGGGCGGTGGCCATGAGCAGGGAAGGTGAGCGGAAGAGGAGAAGGTGAGCTGACGCCTCAACGGTCGCTGCCCGCCCCATCCGGCTCTTTTGCCCGGATGAGTTTATCCAGCATGTGATGGGTATATTCCCTCTCGGTGGTCGCCCTGTCCAGCTCGCCCGCCTACCAAACATCAGCAAAACGATGGCCGCCATCTCCCATCCAACCTCAGCCAATGAACCAAACACATGATTGTTTAGTGAAGCCCGATATTCCAAATCTAGCTAGTTTAATAAGAGAGTTGGTTTAATGGCTCTTCGCAGTCGTCCAGATACATGCATATTCATTGGTTCGTTTTCGATGGCGTCACTGTAAGATGCGTAGCCGTTGGCTAAATGTGACCGATGATCACATCTTTCTCCTGCTACTTCGTCATACGTGTGGACTGTTGTTATTCAGGTGCTGCTTTCTTTTACTGTAGGTGACTTCAGGAGTTTCTCTTGGGTATACCAGGCCAGAATTTTTGTGCTGGTGATGCTATGAATAATTTGTCTGTCTATGTGTTAATTTCCAAACAGTCAACCTAGAACTCATGCAACTCTTGGCACCCCACCTATGTCTAAATCCTGGCTTCGCCCCTGAGTGTGCAGCGAAATTGTTTGCTATGTTATAGGCGCATCTATGTGATAGTGAACTAAACATGCCTTAAACCATTCATCTAGTTTGAGCCTTCGAGGAACGTATAAGCTAAAGGAGCTAAACATCGCCCAAACATTTTATTTCCCACTTTTTCCTAACTGCAACAAGTGTTGAGGGAAGATTTAGGGCCTCTTTGGTAGGATTGTGGCTGTGCCGGCTTCGGCTGTGGCTTCTTTAAAAAAACGGTTGTGCTGGCTGTGTCTGCGGCTGTGCCTAAAATATTTGGCAAAACGGCTTTTTGGAAACTTCTCCATATTTTTAGGGGCAAATATAGAAAGATGAGGGCGCCATATAGAAAAGAAGCCAGTAAAGCTACCATTTCGTAGCTTCATGCTTCACTTCTTTTTTAGAAAGGGCTTCCTCCTTTTTTTAAGGAGAAGCACCTGAGGAAGCACCCTCTTTGATTAGAAATCACGTGAAGCCGCTGGTGAGGTCGTTGAAAAAGCCCTACCAAAAAGTCCCTTAGTTTGCTTATAGAGCTTTTTTCTTTTTACTTCAGTTTAGAAAAAATTACGTGTTTAATAGGATAATGAACGCATGGTTATTTTGTTTTCGTAACCACTATTATGGTTCGCTAATTTATTTTTAATGTAATATTAAGTAACGTAGGCACAAATAAAATTCCAGGTGAGATGCGTCCGTTTCACTAAGAAAAAGAAAAAGACCATTTTACTTTGACGGACAATTCACTTTGTCTGTTTTACTCTTTAAACAAAATAATAGTTCACTTTACTACACCAAACAATTTCATTAGGTGTGATTTACATCTTATTAAAGTTCGTCTTTTCGTTTCTCGGCACCACAAAAGGAATTTGAAGCTTAAAATTTGCATGATGACAACTCACACCACAACCTATGATAAAAAAATTATAAAATATTCTTTTGATACTAATTACATAGTATAATAGCAATTAATGTTATTTTTATTATTTATTATTTGTCTTGTGGTCTACCGTCCGCCGTCCGCGCATTTTTTATAAAGTACGTTTCTTAGAAAAAAAAGTTTGTCCGTCCGCGCGATGTGCGTGTGACTTGAGTGTCCGTGTGCAGGCCCGTCGATCGGCAGGGCCTATATGGCCGACCGAATAGGGTCCCCAAATAATTGGGGCCCCAAAATCCTAACTTACATAGAGGATAAAGGTCAAGCAAAACTCAGTAATAGTCCACTAGGGAAGAAATCTGTGACTCAGTGTGTTGAAGATGTAAGGGCCTTGTTATATCTTGATAATTTAGGCCAACTCTATCGTTTATCCAATCTATTCTGCCACAATGTCGCCATGAAAGACCTGCTGGAAGCTTCTGTTCATGAAGTGGAAGGAGGAAGAAGATGAACCGTTATTTGGGCCGTGCTTGTGAGGTGGGCTGGTATATATCTGTTTGGGCTGTGAACTGTGGCTCCGTGGCCCATAGCAAATGTGCAGTTCTGAAGCTTTTTTTACCAAGCAAAATTCAGATTGTCATCAGTGAGCTGTTCCATAAAAGATTCAAGCAGTTTCCCAAACTTTTTTGTTTCCTTTTCCCTTTCCATGAGCCGTTTTTGTTGCTCACGAGTGTCATCGGTATGCATGGTCACTATCTTTCTCTAATGCTTTTCATTTTTGTTTAGTTTAGTAGGTACGCTATTTTATTTTTGAAAAGTAATATGTATGCTATGTTAATCTAAAAACAAATGTATCTTGTTAGTTAAAAGAACTGCTCGAGCTCGTCTTAGTATTTCAGTTGCCTTAGCTAATTGTATATGTAAAAAGTATTTTTGATTTTAAACCATAACCTATGCTATCAACTAGCCGTATTTTAATATTTTTTTTTGACAAGTTACGAATTCATAGGGCCTAATTCTTTTGCTTCGCCCCGGGGCCACAAATTCTTAGAGACGGCCCTGCCGTGTGACTCGCGTATACTGATCGTATACTGATAGGACTCGCGTGTCCGTGTTTGACTCGTGCAATTTGCGCGTACATCAAGTTTGAGTTCAAAACAGGGATACTACCTTCAATACTTCGATCACGAACACGAACTGGTGAAACTCAATCCCGGTCTGCTCCAGGAAAAATCATCTGTGGTAGACGTAGTTATCGATCGCCATGGCCGTGGAAGCCGAAACAATGAAGGACGTCAACGTCGACATACAACGCACAGACGTGCCGTTTCACATCGGAAATGATGAAGGCAACAAGCCGCGGCAAAGGGCAAAGCAGACATGCATGGTGGAGAAATCCGAGTGCGGCGACAGCGAGGACCTGGACCAGCGAAGGCGGACCATCTGCACGCGGCGAGGGCCGGCAAACGCGCCGCGGCGACGGCGTTCGACCTTGCGAGGATCCGGGAGAAATTGGATTTATTATTTCTTTATTTTTTAATAGAGAGAGAAATTTTGGGTTCCAATGTGGAGTTGGGCTGGAATGAATGATGACTAGAAACAAAGCGTGGTATTATCACGCTAGGCAGTTTGTAAATACTCAGATTTTTGCCCCTGTGGATGACCAGCAAGGTCTACGTCAAATGTGTTCAAAGGGATGACCCAAAAAGAAAACTGGATCTTGTATGTAAGTCGAAGCCTAAAATCTTTGAAATTTGCCATGGGTGTCTTTGTTTTGAACACAGAATTTAAACTTCTGTTAGACGCTAGCTTCATCACGTACAAAGTTTGGTCCATAATCCGTACTCCATCAGAGACATGATTGATTTTTTTTTAGAACTTGATTGAATCTTTTTTTAAGAAATGAAAAGAAATGGTTGGCAAAACTACTGCCTATGTAGGCTGTTCCTGACCAGGATTATTTATCCTTGTTCCAGAACGAATTTAAATTGATGGGGACATTTTTCAGACTCTGATACTGATATGCATGCTGGATACCAAAACATTTGTAAACAATACACTTCCCATTTTTACATGATGTCTGGAGAAAAACATAGTTCAATCGTCAAGATTACAATCAAAAGGAGTACATTTGTTCCAGAAAAGAATACAGATGCCGCATCAAATCAATCAGGCTGAACATTTATACTACTTCAGTTACACAACATTTGAATGATTTCAGTTGTTAATGCACTTTGTTTAAATAAACGAACTTACATGTCTGTCACTACACATAAAGTAAACAAATAATCCCTAAAGACTTAGATAAATTTAACTTCTTTTTTTTTTACTTTGTTCCAGCTCATGAGCCTACACTTATGTAGATGCTTATTACTTTCTCTGGATGTGTTGAAGCCACAAAACCTTTGTTGATAGTCTTTTTATTACACCTAAAATCATGAGATATGGCTGCAAGAGTGGCAATTGCGACTCCGCCTTCAGCTTTTCTGTGCAAGCAGCCTGTCCTCCTAACCTAGCCGCCCTTTCAAGTGTCCAGATTCATGGCCATCTCTTCTCTTCTCTTCATCTGATATTTGTTCCCTAGTTCCCAATTTGTTGCCCTCATTGTACTGATGCCAAGTAATTTGATCTCTTCTTGGATGTGAACTGGAAACAATAAGAAAGGCGAACTTGGATATAGGCGTTCTTAGCAAAATCATTAGTTTCAGTTACCTTCTGATTAAGATTTTGGGAAGAAAGCACTTCCGATCATGATGGTAAAGACTCAAATTTCAAGTGTTTGAGCTTCCTTCTGCTGCATGTTCTGCACCACCTGATTCAAACAAAGAAGCAAGCCAGTAAATTGCAATACCAGGAGCTTCAGGCTCAACTATCAGTTCCATCCGTACATTATAATGTTTGATTAGTAAATATTGATTGGAAAACAACGGAAATATCTTTGCTGTTCTAGGACGCTCCTCAAGTCCATCAGAAGTCCAGCACGAAGTAGAGTGTAGCGAAACAGTCTTGTGCACGCCGCACAGTGTCAGGAAGCACGGTGAGTAGATGGACCCCTCCGTCAGCTGATAGCCTCAAGAGCAATGTGAATGGCCCTTATCATGACTCCATGAAGCAGGTTGCAGTGGGCGTGGTCATCAATGATGCTCCGGGTAAGTTTCTACTGACAGCTTGGCAAGTTTTGTTTAAGTGTGACAGTGTGAATGAAGCCGAAGCCTTGGCCTGTTTGGAGGGTGTCCATTTAGCTAGTCGATGGACTTATCGAGATATGTTTCCGGAATGTGACGGCTCTGGAGTTGTGAATGGGAGATATGTTCTCTGGAACATGACAAGCTCATCTCTACTGGTCAAGACCGATCAGTAAACTCAGCAATTGTCCATTATTTTCGTGGTGAAGGGGAGCATCTTCAGTGTCTAGTGGTGTGAAAGGTTGGAAGGGAGCAGAATAAATTTGCCCATGAACTCGCTCAATTGGCGATCAGGTCACATAGTAGTTGTGTGTCTTTTGTTAATTTCCCGGAGTGGGTTGCCTCCATTGTTAAGGCAGAGTCTGTGAACTCCTCTTGTAATGCTACTACCTGATCAATAAAGTTCCCATCCAGTTCGCAAAAAATAAAAGAAGTCCAGCACTAATAGTACTAATGGAGAATCTACATGGATAGATAATATGAAGTGAAATGACTAAAAAATTTCTTATTCCTGACCTTCATAGAAATAAAAGACAAGAGCAAACAATTTTATGCTACATTGCATTTTTAGCAGGTCTAGTTCTTCTACTATGATTTTAGATTCTGTTTGTTCAGATTAATGTATAGTCTCTCTTTCCACAAGGGAACCAAGAAACAGATTTTTGCAAAGAAGAAAGAAAAAGGAAAAAAAAGAAAGGCAATCTATTAGAATTTACAGGAAGTTTAACCAACATCATATGGTACTGAGTGCTAACTTCGGCAGCTGATGCTCAATTGACTGTCCAAGATGTTTCAATAGAGCTAATAGATCAGCAGACCTCTAAATTCTTCAGCAGCAAATGTAAGATTGGGATGTTTAGCATAAGTTGTTTTGTGTATTAATCATTATAGTACTCTGATAAGATGAATGCTTTTGGAGGTGTGGGTGTGTGTTGTACTCTGTACTCTTCTCTTCTATTAATGAAATGATACGCAGCTCTCTTGCGTGAGAGAACTTGATGATTGATATCTTTTGAGCTGCTGGCTCTGGCCATGACACTAAGCAGCGGAATAATGAGCCTCTCAAATCTGTAAAATTTCAATTTCATAATGCTAACCTGCAGATTCAAATTGCAACATATTTACATGATATTTCTATTAGCCATGATGCTAAACTGATAGGTTCACCTGCCTATACAAAGTTGGGACAACTAATGCAAGCGAGTAAAAATCATTGGTTCGTTCATACCTGAGAGTTTGGATGCTCTTTCTGTAACTTCTATCAGTATAACATCGAAGTGTTGTTAAAATGAAGACTACTGCAACGGCCAGAATATGAAAAAGCTTCACTTGAAGTAGAGCTGCATTTCAATTCAATAGTTTTTTAACTGAACCATCGTACAAGCTGGTACAAATTGCAGTTTGATTCAGAATCGAGATATGTAAGTCAGTCAGATTATACTGCTGAGCTCGCTGCTTGGCTCTCCTTTGATGTTTGAAGACCGGCGGTCATGCATACAAGGCCCATCACCCCAGGCTGTGAGGCTGCGATGCTTGCAGCAAGCACAGAGAGCCCCACTGCCGCAGCGGGGAAGATGACCAGGCAGATGTTGTGGTAGCTGCTCGGGGCGTCGATTTGTAGCGGAGAAGACGCAACGTGCTGGATGGTTGGGCGCCCCGGTGATACAAGCAGCGGACTGGCTGTAGGAATGCGGAGGAGGGAAGCAGGGAGTAGAAGAGGCCAATGTCGTACCTGGGAAGGTAGGAGGCGTAGAGGTCGCCGCGGGCAGCCGGACACTATCCGGGTCGCCGTGGCGGCGGTGCCGCGGCGTCTTCCTTTTTTTTCGGGGGATTCGTTCGTTCGTCCACGAACAAAGAGGAAGGAAGCGGAGAGATACGTGGGAGGGCCACATTGTTAATTGTGATTGGATACTTCTAGAGGGATCTGGATGGAAATATTACAAGGACGATTCAACGGCTCGCTTTCTTTCAGAGAGAGATCCGACGGTGCTAAAATCATGAGATGACGTGGCCTGGCTATTTTGCAAGAAAACGCACGCGTTTTAGAAGAATAGAGATGGGGTGCTACATTAAAAAAAAGCCGGGTGGGATGAAAACAATAAGAAAAAACACAGGCCAAAAAAATTAAAAAGAAACTAAGAAAAAAGATGAATCCTCAATATTCTGTGAAGATGATGTCAAGGCGCGAGGGAAGCAACGCATCTTTGCCCAATGATGAAGAAATTATTGTAACTTAAAAAAAAATTAACTATCACACGCTCGTTGGTAAAAAATTGGAAATGACTCAATTAAGAAAGGTAACAAAAAAATAAAACTAAAAAAAAGGGTTAGCCAGGAAAAAAACTGTCTTTTAGAAAAAAATGTGATGTTCAAAAAAATATGAACAAAAAAGACTAATAAAAAAGTTTAAAAAATAATTAAATAAAATTTTAGCGTTCAGACCGTGGCAACATAGAGCATTGTTGTAACTATGATCATGCAAAAATTTGACCGTCAAATTCAACTTGTATGCCTAGATTAAAAAAAGACAAAACTTCAATAGGATGTGAATTGGACCTAATGAAATTGTTTAAGAGAGTAAAGTGAGTCTCCATTTTGTTTAGGGTGTGAAATAGACAAAGTGAATTATTCGGAGAATAAAATAATTTTTTTTTTAAAAAGTGAGATGTGCCTAAAATCATTTTTTAGCCTCTCGTATGCACCAAACCGAAGATCTTAGATCTAGCGGTGAGGCAGCTAACATGGGATACACAGCTGAGGCACACAAACGTGGGATCAACGTGTTCGGCAGGCTGCAGCTGCAGAAAAATAACTACGAACATTGTAGCGACTGCAGAAATACTGTATGGCTGCAGAAAAAATAACTAAAATATTGTAGCTGCTGCAAAGCAGCGATACGAACAGGCTGATCATCAGTTGATCTCTAAATCCCACAAAATTAATTTACATTCACCATGCCCCCATTATAACCCTTGGTCAATTGTGTACTATTAAGATCCATGATGCCATACATAAAGGGAATTAGATACACACAGCATGACAAACATTGTTGCGTCACAGGGATGGTCTCCAGTTATTTATCCACTCTGTCAATGTACCCACGTTCCTGCTAATATCCTCCACATTGTCACTTCGCAAGGGCATCACGATCTCCTCTTTGTAGCTCTCTCTTGCCTCCTCCAAGAGGACTTGGAAGATCTCACACTCTATGTTGTTTGTGAGCTTGGCGCCCATATAGCCTCTACGAATAAAATCCAGTCAGCAGTTGTAAGCATGGCGTATAAGTAGTTCTGAAAGGGTTTAGTTACTTGAAGTTCCACTTGGATTACCTGCTTGTCAGGCGATCGTGCAAAATCGAGTTGTCAGTTTGGAGAACAACGACTAGATCAAACCATCGTTCTGGGAAAAAATCACATCCATGGTAATCTACTAGAATACCACCTTCTTCCATCATGTCCTCAAGCTCGTCACAGACCTACAATCACAAATATTGTGAACATTAAGTGCATTTGTATCTAAGAGCAGAATGAGATGTACTGAAAGCTAGCCTTAGTGATCTTCAGCAACTCACAAATTAGGGGGCAATTCATATTTTGCCACGAGTCATTTCATTGGAATCCACACTATGCCATGGATAAGAATGGAATCCACACTTTGCCACAAGTTAGGCTCTAATAGTGTTCACAGCATAATTTGATACATAAATGACCATTTGACACCTAACTAATAAAAACACATGAAACAACCCACATCGTATATCGTTTTTTTTTAAAACACTGGCATCACCTCTGGAGCATGTCCATGTTCTCAAATGAGCTCAAATGTGACTCTGAACAGTAAATCTTGATCGAGCATCTATTCAACTGCCATGCCGAAAAAATATCAAAAATGATACATTTGATTTAGGTTGTTTCATATGTTTCTAAGTGAGGGTCAAAATGGCCATTCGCATGTCTTGATTAGCTTCCAAGTAGTGATTGAGGCTTTAATTGTGGCAAAGTGTGGATTCCGCACTTAGGCATGGCAAAATGTGGAACCCACCCTTAACTCATGGCATAATGTGATTTTTCTTTTTGGATACGGGGGAGCCCCCTACTTCGATTAGCGAAGCACAAGTACAGGGTCTTTTACAGAAAGTAAAACAACTGAAAGCTAAAGCTAAAAGCACGACAAATAATGTGAATTGTTCCAAAATTAAGTATGTGGGACAATTGATCAAGCTAGATGCCATGAGTACCGAAGGTACCTACATTCCTCTTTATTTGAGAAGGGCAAGGGATAACTAAAACAATTCGATGTATCAAATATGATTATATGATTATATTAAATAGCTTATTTTCATGCCAATCAATGAGTTAAGTCATCTACCAGAAAGAGTAAACTGCAAAAAACAACGAATTTCCTGTAAACTGTTGTAAAAGAAATAAAAAAAACGAAAATCTTGGTCAAGTTTTGTGAAACAATACTTGTAAATTGGGAGAATCAAGAAAAGAGATTCAGAAGATGAAAAACACAGTTCAATATCATTGCTTGACTGATTATTTAATTCCCTCAATACAGAAAGAGTTTGCAAAATTATGCAAGGCTACAGATCACGACAGATAACACCAGGTCTCTTCCAAAATATCTTTGAAACATTTCAGTTGTAGTCTGCGAAAGCTATATACTTTGCTGTAAAAAAAAGCTATATACTTTGCAGCCAACATATAAACAGAAGCTAGTTTACCGATACTCCAGTATCAATAGTGCCAGCGTGCGATAAAAATACAATATCACAAAACAGAGCAATAAAGCAGTAATATGATGCTTAGCATATATTCAATTATTCATCATCATAACAATAACATTACACATGAAAGTGTCTTAGTGATCATAGCATCTAGCTTCCATAACTGCAGTATTGCAGTAAATGATGACATCATACCATCTATCATTCCTAACAGCAATATGGAAAAAAAAAATGACAACAGCACTGCACGTATAAACTAATGTCAAAATATATATCTTGAGCAACACGTGATTTATATCCATTGCAGTGTGCAATGTATATATAGCTCAGTAAATCAACAACATGTGTTAACTCTTATTCCACACATTTAAACTACCAAAACAAGATTGAATCAGAGAATTTACAGAAAGGCGTTCCCGTCGTCAGTGATGATTGATGCAGAGCTGCGATGTAGATCCAGAAAGTAAACCCATGCCAGCCTCAAGGAAGAAATTTAGTTCAGCGCTGAGCACCATCAGCAAGAAAATAGATTTTTCTTCCTCAACAGCAGCAGGTCTGCAACAACCATCATCAGAACAGAGTGCTTTTTTGCAAGTTTGTTTGATCAACTACATAACTATCTACTGCACAAGCTTAAAGAGTAATAACTTTAAAGCAAGAGCTAAAAAAAATCACTAGCATAACAGTGTGTGAAGATTTCAAGCTTATACATAAAAAATATGGCTACAGATACACATCATAAGTTACAAGTGCAACATGTTCATGGAAGAGGACTGTAACGCAAGATAATCTGCAGACAACTGTGTTCAGGCGAGACAATTATTCCTCATAAAGTTTCTAATGGAGTGGAGAACTGATAGACTAGGTTGAATCAATTGTAAAAAGCCTAACAACGAATCTGAAATGTTCAATATCAAATGAGACCTTGTCACCTATTCCGACCTGCGAGATGTAAAACTTGCGACATATCTATTTAGTAACATTAATCGATCAACTTGGTGCGGCGATTTGTTTGTTGAGGTAGCACACAGAATTGAGTGTCGAATCAGCCTGTCATTTTGCCAGTTGACCTCGAGCAGCCAACTGGACACAAGTCATGCGATGTCTCCTTAAAAGCTTCAAGCTTAAGCTAGAATCTCTCCATCCGCGTGGTCCAGAATTGACAGTCAGTGACAAAATGTTCTTCAAAGAAGAACGATTGCAAGGTAAAACGAAATCTTAACACAGGAGCCATCAAAACAATACACTGCGCTGCACAAATTTCCCCCCAAATTCAACTCGTATGTATAAGAAATCAGACACTCCATCTATATGTTTCCAATCCAACCAACGTCATGCGGCCAATAACCTATCCAATCCACAGCGCAGACGACGAATTCATGGTGCAGAGGCCCATGACACGACGAACGAGCGAATCAGGATCGCGAGGAGAAGAGGGGCGCGGACATAGGCGGAGGCGGAGGTTTACCAGGTCCTCGTTGATGACGTGGCACTGGAGTTCCTCGTCCCAGCCGTCGTGGAGGTTCTTCTCGCGGACGAGGTCGCCGATGTTGACATGGCGGAGGCCGGCGGAGTCGGCGAGGAGGGAGCACGTCGTCGTTTTCCCCGTACCCGGCGTGCCCGTCATCAGCACGTTCGGGCGCGACCGTCTCGAGCCGCCGCCGTTCGCCGCCATCGTGAGGGCAGGGTTTTAGGGTTGTAGCACCGGCACGAGTCGGTCGGTCGGCACGGCGATTATGGGGTAACTGAATCTTGGTGGGCCGGTGGGTGGCTTTGCTGGGCCGGATTCATCGTTGGATGTTTGTCCATAAGAGATTTAGGACCAAAAGAAGTTAGCGATGACAATCGAATAAATTTCTCTTTGTTCCTCAAAAAAAAAAACATCTCAAAAAAAGAGAAAAGGAAATCGAATAAATTCCTCTGCTAAAGATGGATTGAAGTTCGGAAGATATTTGCACCATCATTGTCATCGAACAAGTACTTTCTGTAATAACATAGTGTATAGCCAAGCAGCGTCTAATACTCCGGCAACTCCCAATCATATAAAACGTGGGTTCAACGTCCAATTACAAAATCTATGGAAGAAAAGGATGAATTGATATAGTTGCTAACTTGCTACGATCAAAACTCGGTACAAAGAATTCTCATTGTCTCTCTGTCTTATTTACTCATCCTACGTGGATAAAAATTTTATTCAAAAAAGATAGGAAGCAAATCCCGGTCTTGATCCAAAAAGGCTAAGTGGCCACATAGGCACGGGTCATGGACGACATCAAGAGCGGCCACATGTGGAAACCCGTTTCATGCTGATTTTTGGAATTCACTACCAGCAAATTGTAACACCCCAACTTAATGCAACTGTTAATAAAAGGAGTAATTGAAATTGACAAAGATTTGGGGCGAAAGAATTGAAAAGGATAAATGAACAAAACGTTAAAAATTAAGTCAAACCAAGGTCATAAATCATTTCGTCAACAATTTCCTCGTATAACTTCGTATAATGATGCAACTGTTAATAAAAGGAGTAATTGAAATTGACAAAGATTTGGGGCGAAAGAATTGAAAAGGATAAATGAACAAAACGTTAAAAATTAAGTCAAACCAAGGTCATAAATCATTTCGTCAACAATTTCCTTCAAATCGGGGCTGTGTGGTAATTTTCCTGGTCTACATGCACCATGATAGAATTTTGGGGAAAGTTTCAGATTTTTCTGATAAGTGAAAGGTGATCAAATAATTCAAAGACCATTTATCTAATTTCTGTCTTATCCGAATTTTTATTATAAATCCATTTCGAAATTTGAAAAATCCCTATGGAAAAGTTATTTCCCCATGTGAGATATTCTAGTGGTGAGTTTATCAGATTTTTTCGACTACAGTAAAGTTAGGTTTGAATCCAGTCAAGTTACCTCGTGTGAAATCAATTGAAAAATTCAAAAAAATTGTCATGGGACTCGTCTGTCATTGTCCTCAGCCTCTGCTCGTCCATGCTGGCCGCGGTGGCTCGCCGCTCCGTCGCCTCAGCGCCAGCGCCGGCAGGACGACGCCGTCTTCAAGTCGCGCACCCACTCCCCTACCCACTCCCTCTCCATTTTGCTCGAACCTTCGCGCACAAGCACGAGAGCGCCGCCTCCATTGCCGCCGGGAAGAGCTCGCCGCAGCGCTGTCCCTGCAGCCACCCCGAGCTCGACCTCCACGGCAAAAGAGCGTGCAGGAAGCTCCCCTAGCGCATCCCCAAAACTGTTTTCCACTTCCCACTCCCTAGCTCGAGATCGAAGCGAAGAATCGACCATGGCCGGCGGGTGAACCCGAGAGACCTCGCCGTGGATTTCTCCTTCCCCGGTGGGTGGCTATGCAATTCCTCGATCATGGTGGTGCTCACCTCCCTCACGCACCATCCAGTGCTGACCTCGTCGTATTTTGGGCAGTAAGCTCGCCGGAATCCTCTTCTTCCCCGCCGCCGTCCACCGTGCCGCCCCTCTCCGACGAACTCCTCCCTCCGGCCTTCCTCCACGTGAATACGTTTACGTCCCACGGTGAGATGTTCCTTGTCTTGTAGAAGCTCGTGCGCACCTTTGTTTACCCCGCAGACTAAGGGAATCCAATAGTTCAGGATGAAGAGAATCAAAGAAATGAATGGCTCACATAAGTTTGGATTGTTATGTTTAAGTCTCTGTTATTTTATTTCTTACAATTTCTTTTGCTTTTAGTGTCACGTGTAAACCTCTATATATGGAGGTGATAACCTTTGGAACAAGGTGTGAAAGAAGTTGCTATTAGCTTAGTTAATAGTAGAGTAGCTTCTAGATCCATAATTGAGTGTTTTTCTAAAGGAACCATCCAATTACATAAAAACATCGTAACAAGTGAAAAAGAATGATACTCGGATCGTTTTGCAAAAAAACAACACGGTATTCACCTAAACGGCTCCCGTAGAGCTCCAAATCAGCCCGGTTTGACTCGTTTGCAACTAAACACTTGTTTTTGAGTGTTTTTCCATGGGAAACATCCAATTACATCAAAAAATTATAACATGTGAAAAAAAATGATACTCGGCTCGTTTTGACCGAAACAACACGGTATTCACCCAAACGGCGCCCGAACAGCTCCGTGTCAGCCTAGTATGACTTGTTTGCAAGTAAACACAGGTTTTTGAGTGTTTTCCTATGGATACCATCCAATTACATCAAAAAGAATGATACTCAGTTCGAGTTCGTTTTGACCGAAACAACACGATATTCACCCAAACGGCTCCCGTAGAGCTTCGAATCAGTCCGGTTTAACTCCTTTACAAGAAAACACTTGTTTTTGAGTTTTTTTTTCCAACGCGAACCATCCAATTACATCAAAAACTTCATAACATGTGAAAAAGAATGATACTCGGATCGTTTTGAACGAAACAACACGGTATTCACCCAAACGGCTCCCGTAGAGCTCCGAATCAGCCCGGTTTGACTCCTTTGCAACTAAACGCAAGTTTTTGAGTGTTTTCCCATGGGAACCATCCAATTACATAAATCACCCAAACGGCTCCCGAACAGCTCCGAATCAGTCTAGTTTGACTCGTTTCCAAGTAAACACAACATTTTTAGTGTTTTCCCGTGAAACCCATCCAATTACATAAAATACATATTAACAAGTGAAAAAGAATGATACTCGGGTTCTTTTGCACGAAACAACACAGTATTTACACAAACGGC
Organism: Eragrostis tef; assembly: GCA_000970635.1. NCBI lineage: Eukaryota > Viridiplantae > Streptophyta > Magnoliopsida > Poales > Poaceae > Eragrostis > Eragrostis tef. The sequence goes on from LAPY01002280.1 coordinate 38,251, forward strand.
TCCCATAGAGCTCCGAATCAGCCCGGTTTGACTCTTTTGCAAGTAAACACTTGTTTTTGAGTGTTTGCCCAAAGTATATGGTAATAAATTCATAATTGAGATATAAATAGGAACATTCCTGAAATTACCGTTTAGTTTAGTATAAATTCTCTAAACATTACAATGCCTTTCACCATTCTAGAATTTCTTCAAATCAACGTCTTGGGACCAAGTTTACATTTGTCAAAACGCACTTGATTTATTTGGATTGTACTGCCTCGTTTTGTTTGCCTCCCGGTTCAATGCGCAAGCAATAATGCGAAATGGTGTATCTGAATACAAGGAAAAAAAATCGCCATGGCAAATAGCTCTACAATCAATAAACTGAAGCTTTTTCTGTAAGACTAAATATGATATTAATGTAAAATTAAGCTGATCTTGGCATGCTAATAACAATTTACCACACTGACGCAGGGTACATGAGGCTAGCTGCATTTGCTATACTTGAATCCCTTTATAATTAAGTTAAAAATTTATACTACCTTATGATCTTTTTGTGTAAAATACACGAGCGGCGCCTAAACTTGTCACGAGTGTCATCTAGGTCTCTAAACTCTCAAAATGTATATTTGGGTCCTTTAACTCGCAAAAATGTATCATACGGGTCCAAAGTTGCCGACGTGGCTCTATATCTATAATTATTGCATCATGTAGCCTAATTTATCCTTTAGCATGAATTGTAACTAAAACAATAATTTAAGAAAAGAAAGAATTTGAAAAAAATCATTTTCAAATAGTTGCCCATCAGCAGCCAAAATGGTAATTATGTCCTTCAGCATAAATTGTAATGGCAATAATAATTTGGGAAGATAGAAGAGTATGAAAAAACATTTTGAACTAGAAGCTCGTCACCTTTATATTTGGTACTTTGGATCTAGATGACACAATTTAGCAAATTTAGCTATCCGAATATGCATTTTGAGAGTTCATGGACCTGATGACACCTTGTGACAAGTTCGAGACCACCCGTGCACTTTACTCAATTTTTTTTCTTTTACTCCGTAACAACGCACGGACAGACAACTAGTATCAACAAAATATCTACTCCCCCTGTTCATCTATGTTTGTCGTTGGGAGACTTGAAACAAATTCTCCCAACGTAAAATATAGATGAATGGATGGAGTACAATTATTCTAAGATATACATGGACTAGTACAGAGACCTCGCAAACAATCAACACTCCACGATTGTCACCAGATCTATGGTCTTGCTTTGTATGGTAGATCACAGAATTTACGGGCTCCCTCTCATCCTAGTGACAAAACCAGGAATATCCCTATAGTTAGGATTTTCGCACCACATAAAACGTGCAAATGTATTTCCTTTCTTGATGTTACATAGTTTCATGAACCTTAATTTTTTTTAAATTGGTTATCCCTATGCTAAAGATATAACCTGATTATTTGTTAAGAAACAGTACTACCTCAATTCTTTGGAAGTTCAACTAACTCAATGTCCACTAAATCTATAGAGAAAAGTACAACATCATGAGTACACTATAAAAAAACAATTCATGATTCATCTAATGATACTAATTTGGTGTCTATTTGTACTTTTTCTAAGATGGTAAAAGATAATTGGCTTGGACTACTACAGAAATGAAAGTTATTTTGCACAGAGCGAGTATAGTTTTAGCATCATCAAATTCAGAAGTATCCATAACTATGAAGTCGATAGCGAACCAATACTTCATGGACTAGGGAGGCTGCAGACTTGTAGGAAAGTGACTCACCTAACCCAGCATTACGCCTCTGCTAATTCTGGGAGTGTAATCAACCGTGATGAGGAATCATACACCATCGCAGTGCCGCAACTGACGCACAAGAATAGCAATAAACATTACTGAGAAAATAAGTTCCAAAGCATACAGCACTTGTATTAATAATCAAAGGCACGTACTTTGCACATTTCACACTGTTTATTGCGCCACCGCTAGGCACTGACAATATAGTCCCGAAGAAGGAAAGGTTTTCATTTCCGCAATTTGGACACGGGCCCTGAAAAAAGGGTAATCATCGCAGTGCATTCTAGTTATTAACGAAACCTGAATGTATGGACAGCATAGAGCAAGATACCTTCAAAATCAGAAAGTCCTTCACAATGGCATTAGTGATTGCCTGTGCTACCCAAAATATTAAAGGCAATGCAGCAAACCATGTGAAGATGAAACTGAAAGGCTCTGGCAACTGCACAAATCAGAAAAATGCAGTCATAAATAACAAAAACTTGTTGGATGGTACTAACGCCCCTAAGGTATAACGAAATGAGCAAATGGACACATAAAAAGTCATTCAATTGTGACACGCTTGTCAAGACGAATGCCCAGCTTTGAACCTTCAGTTAAGGAGAAACAATGTTCAGTCCCCCAAAAGCTAGAAATTCGACTAAATTGTCTAAATATTTCTTTTTCTCGAATATGCAGGAGAGCTGTGTATCTTTGTAATTAAGAGAGCAAAAACCGGTCCCTTACAAACTGCGCCGCCTCACTCCAAACTGAGTCGTGAGGGGCTGAAATTACAACACGTTTGTATCTCTTTATGGAAACTAAACAGAAGTATGACCAGTGAGATGTCTAAACATTCTAATGAGGAATTGAACGTTCATGTAATAACACTTTGCAACATATTTTCAGCAGGAATGCCTAAACATTCTAATCAGGCCATGTTGATGGGCAATTGGGTACCAGAAACAGCTCTTGCAGCAAGTAAACTAGGTGCGGCCGAGACTGCTGGCAAGTGGCAAGGCGGCATGTAGCATCCCCGTACTCACTGTTTGTACCCTAACCAGATCTCGCATAAAGCTAGCTTAGGCACCAATTCTCACAAACCAATGCAGGGAATTACGCCCATGAGCTCCATTTATCAACAGAACACTTCCCCATTCCTTGAACTTGAAACAGCAAGCGGCACGGAGAATTTGTTTCTTCACTCCTATCTATCGCCTGCTTATTCACAATGAGCTGGGGGAACAAATCTTGGCAGTCTGATAGATCAAAACCCATGGGTACTTGCAAGGTAGCTTGACAGCGTAAAATGTAGCATCCATGGAGCATGAACAACGTACTAAAAGTGTATGGAGAGTTATGGCTAATGCCGAGTTTAATGAGAAGGGGATGGGAATAAAACAAAGTGGGACAGGCGAGCTTTGGGTAAGTTGGCAACAACCCAGTGGACACTGGATTATGGAAGTACGAATAATCAATTGCTAGGGCGAGAAGTCCAATGAATTTTTTCTGGCGATCATCCATAAATTAGGTAGGCATTCAAAAACTATTACCCTTAATCATAGATCCTTACAACTAGACACGAGCCAGATCGCGGTAGATTCTTACAAGTTATCATTTGGATCCAATTTGTGGTGTAATAACTTGTAAGCATTTGTTCTTTCCACCTGTTGGGGAGTACAATCAGCAATTTTTTTTTTGCCTGAACAGTACTGAGGCGCCTTACTATTCATGAACAAACAGCACTTGAAATGTCATTATTTAATACCACAAGAGAACTAAAAAAACCGTATAGTATGACTACCAAATTTATCAACAATTACCTCGAGAAGATATGTGATCTCAAATCCTGTCAAATCATCCAAGAAAAAGAATCTGTGAACACGAAATGTAAATTAGGCATTTGAAAAGGAGTTATTAATCAACATAGTGGTCCCAGCTAAAACTGTAAGATATATTTGATGGAAACAAAGTATAACCCTTTGAGATCATTGAGCAATCTTGTTTCTTTCTGTCATGTTATAGAACACTTTCATGTAGTACTCACAGTGTCAGAGCAACAACAGCTGCTGGAACATTCAGCAAGAACATCTTGAAGTAGTCAACAGTCAAATCGCTGTACACCTGCACAAAATTACATGATTGATGAAAATACTTTGATGGAACAAACTCAGTGTTACTACAAGAACATGAAGTCATGTCGCTACTTAATGGATAAATCCAACCTAAAGAATTTCGCACCCTGATGTGAACTCATCTTACATAGTTTAGTGATACTGGTTTTTTTTTTTT
>LAPY01002280.1:47346-62369 GCA_000970635.1 Eragrostis tef
GGACGCCGCGGCAGCGCAGGGTAACCGGCAGAGCGTCGGCGGCGGGAGGAGTGAGAGGAGGCGGCATGGCACAGAGAGCCTCGCACCGGAGGCCATGGCGCGCGCGGCGGCAGCGATCGTCGAGCCGGCGAGGGAATGAGAATTAAGGAGGGTCCACGTGCGCGGGACACTCTTTTCTTTCGTGTGGCGCCGGATGGGTTTGGCAAATGCGAAGAGGAGATAAGACCAGTGTGGGATGCGTGGCGGAGACAGCGCGATGTTGCTTTCCAAGATTTTCGTTGCTCTTCGTCTTCCTGTTCTTGATTTGTTATGGATTGTATGGGCCTTATTTGGATCGATTCTCACGCTCCAAGATACTGACTGCAACTTCTTGTAAGTTCAATTGCCTCCACTGCACGAATTACGATTCTACATTGTCCATGAAACTGAGAAGGGAACAGCTCATGACAAGGCACCTCGACTAGGGTGGCAATCCACCCAATCCCTGAGATTCAGACATACATATTTAGCAGCACAAATAATGCTTCGCACGGATAAGACAAACAGTGGTCGTCAGCCAACACAAAAGATCCCATGTCGACAACAAAACTACAACTATCATAATATGAACAGAAAGATGTTATAGCAGATGGAAATTGACCCCTGCAGTGACGTATCCTTGAACGTAATGTTACATACCCCTACATACGAAGTAATCGGTGAAGCAACATATCTTTAACAGACATACATGGAACAATAACAGTAGTCACTGGTTGCATGATATGCTCCTCGTGTTACCATGTATAACTTACAGCGTAGTAACTGGTAGCAAAAGCAGTGGAATGGGTATAAGTATGAACTTCCACTTCACATCAATGGGACCTCAAAATCCGATTTATATTCAACTTTCTAACAAAAGAACTTGCTGCTCACCGGTTACCATTCGGATGCATATATTGCCACTACCATTTCATACCTTATGTTCAAACATCCTAGTGCCTGTCACCACTTCTTTCCCAATTTCTTCTTGCATTTCTTTGTGATAAACCCCTTGAATCATTACCTAGCTGATTACCCCTAACCCTGCGGCCCTTATCCAACACCTGCCCATGACGGCCCCTATCCAAACTGTTGAATCGTTCATTCTGTATTGTTCTGCCATGACGATCGCCACTAGGTCGTCTACCATTCAAGTTAAGGCTCCTGCCACGGAAGTTATCACTGGTACTCGTGGATGACTTAGTCCTCCTAGACTGGACCTGATCACTCATATCGGAATCCACACCATCATCAAACGGTTCACCATCACTGTAGGTAAGTGCCCTGTGCCTAACAGAAACTCTGTCAGGATTTCCCTGAGTATGGTTTCGTTTATGTCTAAGACCTTCGTCAATGTCCCCATCTAGATCAGAATTGATCCCATCATCACTCTCAGATCCAAAAGGTGTCCTTCTAGATTTGTGGTTGGAACCACTCCAACCCCTGGTTTTATGCCAAGAATCAGCAAGATGACTTGACCTCAGGGAAGGGTGATCCTCAAATTCATCCTCGTCAGCAGACACTGATACGTCATCTGTGCCTGCATATCTGGAATTTCTACTGTTATCAAATTCACCAAAACCTTCTGACTCAGAAGCACCCTCAAGATCAGAATAACTCATCCTAGTCACTTCACCCGTCTGACTTCCTTTTGACAAGTCAAGCTCATAACTGTCAATGTCATCTTCTTCATCATCAAAATCATCAAAACCAACTCTAGAAGATGACAAGCTATCTCTTTCTGATACCTTATTCTTGCCCATTGTTTCAGCCATTCTGAATGGCTCATCCTTGGAGCCTCTAGCACCATCTCTATATGTCATGCTATCCACATATGAGCTTTCACTCGCCTTAGAGGAATCGGCAAACTCAAATGCAGCAACATCTGCGCCATCCGACTCATTATCATCGAAATCAAAGTTCCATGCACTAGAAACATCAGACTTGCGTGGAGGTCTTTCCAATCTTTTCTGCAGTGCAGATTGCTTTGCTTCCATTTGGCTGTTGGCGTACTCGTCTGCAGGACGGTCGTGCTCACAATGGAAGCATGACATATTCCGCCTATAGTTCAAGAAATTGCACCTGGAATCCATATACACAATTTCTCAGTGGGCATGCCAAATTACTTCATGAACAGTTAGAACGAGTGTTATTTCAGTTTCTTTGATATTAATCCTCCACGATCAACAACTCTTCAAAAACCGTAACAGGGAGCTACAAACCTTGGATACAAAGTTTCTTGTTCACAACTAAATTTAATGACAGATATCCATATACATTAAACATGGATGCAACAAAACATGTTGATGGATAGTTAAGTATGCATTATGTACAGTTATTGCAGAATAATATAGAAAAATAGACCGTTTCAAGATAACAAGCCATTCTAGTTCACAACTCTGTTTAAAGACAGATAAAAGTATATCAAACATAGATGCAATAAAAGATGTTGAAAGAGGCAGGATTCATGCAGCGTGCATTCTATACAGTTACTACAGAATAGGCTTAGAAGAATAGACCATCAAAACAGAACTGTAGCAAGCAAGCTCACCGTGGACATTCCCACTCTCCAGGTAGTAGTTGTCTTTTGGGACGCTTAGCATCACACTGCAAGCAAATCGTGTTTTTTGCAAAGTTCATGAAGTCACATCTGCCCCCCAAAAAAAAGACCAGAAAGTAAGATAGTATTCCTTAAGTCAACAAAATTCCATAAATTACAAGGAAGTGGTTAAATTACTTAGGACAGAGCCAATCTCCTTTCTTCATCTCTACGTCATCGCGTCCTACTCGCTTCTTTGGTGGTGGAGGTGGCTGCTTCACCTTAGGAGGAGGTTTCCTTATTACCGGGGGTGGCAGATTAGGATCAATAGGAATGGCGCTCCTTTTGACAATCTCGTTTATTAATTTCCGAACAACAGTCCTCAAAGATTTCATTTTGAGAAGAGGTTTATTCTCTACAGTTCCCTTTATATGGTCAAAACCATAGATCAATAAAATGCGCATAACATCAAGAGTACGAGCTTCATCTTCTTTACGTGTAAGGATATAGCCCCTCGAGCATACACTTCGCAAATTACAAGAACTACATACCTGGAAATCAAGAGGAAAAAATGAACAAATCGAGTGGTTCCAATATTTCTTCAAAGACATTGGCATAGAAAAAATGGACTGTTATAAATAATATATTTTTTGGCAAGTTGGCATTCACACCCATCTTTGGTTGCTGCTTACAAGAAAATATTACCAGATTCTATGATGCTGCCTTAATGGGAAAAACTGCATTAGCTTGAAAACACGTGAAGAAGTCATACATCATATGAACTTAAGAAAAATAAAGATTAACATCTGATAAAACTTTAGCTGTATGAGAAAGGAAAATTACAATCCAAATGATATGTAAGAATCGCAAGTATTTACTCCCTCCGTCTCAAAATAATTGACATTTTAGCACTTGGCACCTAGATTAAGGAAAGTTGGTAAAGGTTGGTGCACAGGAAACGAGAAGGAGAGAGATAGAGATAGAGATGTATTGGAAGAGAGAAATGTGCATTGGGAAGTGAGAATGCCAATTATTTTAGGAAAACTGAATGGAGCTACGATGCCAAATAAACTGGGACGGAGGGAGTATATTTTATGCGAAGGCCAATCTATAATGGAAAGCCCATCATAAATTCATGACTAACCATAAAATTGGTATTAGAGAAAACAATAGGAGCTATAAAGCATTGAGTAAAAACATTAGAGCATAAATGACATCTGAACCAAAAGAGGGCACATGTCCACCAAGGTTATTAAAAAAAAGGCAATTAGGATAGACAAACATCTGGCGGCCATCACATAGCAACGGTATAATATACCATCAGATAACACAGAGTGACAGAGGTACAAACAACCTATTTCAGAATTAATTTTTTCATGCAGAACCTACAGCAACTTCTCCAGCCATATAGCAGGATGTGGTGGCATGGAGAATTTTTGGGCATTCAGAACAAAAAAAACTTTTGGTTAGGTTTGGGATATGCAACTTACATCGCCCTCATCAAGATGGACAAGTTTTCTAATCAGCTTTGCAGAAAACACCACTTTTGCATCCATGCTAGGGCATCCATGGCCAACCAATATTTGAAGATCCTTCCGAGGCAATAATCTGAAGATTGAGGAACCAATAATATGTACATTAGTACAGTTAATTTGTTCATTTTCTGCAGTTATGATCTGTTTATTTGACAAAAAATAGTTCAAATGACTAGTACAAGAACAAAGTCCTTTTTCTGATTTCCAGCATGCAGAATGCATCAAATTAGATGTGGTTTATCTCTGGTTTAGGCATGGGTTCAACAAAAAGTGCAATCTCAATTTTGGAATGGTCATAGTGTTGGACTGACAACTCAAAAAGAACTGCAATCAAGTATGGTAATCTGTATAACAATCATGACATTCAGACTTTATCTCGAATGTTTGTCCAGATTTCTAATTCCCAGCTTTCATATCAAACGTAAACATCTGAACTACAATGAATGGATATGCATCTGCTTGTCCACTTACAGCGAGGACAAAGTTATGGGGGTTACCATGGTAGTCATCTGATTGCAATTAACCATGACAGAGGAAACTTCATTGCGTCATACTGGCAAAAAGGAAACATAGCAAGTCGATAGTGATGGCTATGATCTAAACCTCTTGGAGTCATTCCTTACACTCACAAATGAGAATGGACTCCCTCGATCCAGAAGTTGTCTTAACAGAACATGCATTTTTGCTTATTCGATATCACGAACACCTCAACGCATAGCAATTTCATTTTGTCAGTTCAGCCAACAGCACTCGCAGAAGTTGAAATTCATACAGCTTAATCAACAAAAATCAACACATATATTCTGCTGGATGCAATTTCAAGAGCAACAAACGTACTTGAGGATGTCAAACCGATCACGGCCAAAGTTCATACACGCATTCTTGACAGTGGTCCAGTCCCTGGAGAAATCGAAACCGGCCTCCTCACTGACCTCCGAGAGGTCCATGGGCACCGAGGCAGCTACAGAGGCCTCGTCGGTGCCACCGGCCCGCCCAAGGTCGAAGTACCTCTGCTGAGCGAGGGGGTGCACCAGCTCCACCTCCCTCCGCAGCACCTCCTCCATACTCATCCTCTCCACCTCATCAGCTGGCACCGCAACTACAACCTCAGCCTCCTTATTCGGCTCATCCATCTTACATCCCGGCCCTGCCTCCACCTCCACCTGCGGTGCCTCAGGGGCCGGCGAGGGGGGGCGGCGCCAGGACTGGATTCGGCGGAGGGCGGCGTCGCGGGCTGAGAGGTCGAAGGAACGGGAGCGGTCGAGGGCATCGAGCTGGTCGAAGACGAAGGAGAGGCGGGCGGAGAGAGCGGGGGGCTTCGAGGAGGCGGGGCTCGCCAACGAGGGAGGTGACGGGGTGGACGGAGAGGAGGCAAAGGGGCGCCGAAGGAGGAGATGGAGGAGGGAAGGAGCGGGGATGGGGCGGCGGCGGCGGAGAAGCGAAGGGCAGTAGTGAGACATTTCGATGGGTTTGGCGGCGGCCGGCCAAAACCCTCGCCGTCTTTGGGGAGGGGAGCGAACTCGATTTTCTTTTGATTATTATTGGAAATTATTTTGTTATTTTGACATGCACGATGTGGTGAGGTTCAACTGAACAGGCTGTGTCCAAATTTCAATTGATGTGTCAAATACATTGCATTTTGGTAGGACGAATCATAAATTTGTTACTGCAATACAAAAAAAAAAAACTACTCCTATAATGTAGATGCATACGTTTGCTATCAAAAAATTTGCTCCAAATACTTCGTGTCCATCTGACATTCTTCCTTGCTAAATAACCTTAAAATTGTGTGCAAATTTTAAAGTAGCTAGAAACGTATAGATATTGATGAAGTGCCACACCAATGATTCGTATCAGAGAGAGAGAGAGAATATTATTCAAGCTTTCTCTAAGAAATGCTATTTTCTACAAAACTTTTAACTTTGCATTGTAATTTGGCATAATCTTTTATTTGTTAATCAGTAACATATTCCATGTCACTATCTAAACGAGGAAAACAATAAAATACAACCAAAGCTGACAGATAACTTTGCACCAACAGGCCCTACGTTAGGGCCACGCGCCCCAAGTGAGGGCTCTGATTTTGGTGCTACATCAGTGAGTGTTTCAATTCTTGAAATATCAACAAAAACTGACTTCTTAAAAATTCTTCCAATGAACAATATGACATTTTCCGCATTGGGGAATAGATTTCATATTTTAAAAACACTGATTCGCTGAAGCTTGCCAAGGAGAGACAGCTTTATAAGTTTGTATTGTTGTGTCCTTAAAACCCAGCGCTGGGACTGGCAGATCCCACGGCGACAACACCCATTCCACTTCCTTGCGCGTCTTTATGCTCTCTCGGTTGCATTTCTGCAGAAGTTTCCCATTTACCATCTTTGTCCATCTCTTGCACAAGCTCATTAATCTTTCGAAACTGGTAAGGCCACCTTGAGTTGTACAGAAATTGGCGAAGATCAAATCTGTTGTCCTCTGGAGAATAACTCTGTGGAAGTGGAGCAGAGTTAAGAGAAGTAATGCAGATATTATGCCAATGGAATGACACAAAGCAGTACCTCAGCATGATAGGATGGTGTCAAAACGGTCATCTTATGCCGGTTTATGGCATAGTACTTAAAGAAGTGCTTCACTTTCTCAGCAACATCAGAGGGGGATAATCTCCCACACCACCTGTGGCACAGGTTCTGTAGCAAATCCATTAGCATCTATTTTACGTTTAGGTGCTCACTATGTAGGAACACATACTAACAACAGCAGCAATGTATTTAAGTCATTTAAAGGTCTCAACTACGCTGTTTTGAAACAGTCCAGCTTTGTATCTTCTTAGTTTTCAAAGAAGCAATCCTTGGGAGCTTACATAGTTATGCCTAACATAGTCCATGCTGTCTAGCTCTCTTCAGCATGTTCAATTAGTGGCATATCAGTTGACTCTGAAGTTCATAGGCAAATTCCACTTTAGACACTATATATAGTGTTATGAATAGGACTTCTATTGAATTGTAGCCCCGTAGGGGCAATATATAGAGGTTTACATGAGGTGAGATATTGGCATAGGAAAAGGAGTGGTATTAAAAGACTCCTATACCCTTAACATATGAAACACAAGACTGCTACAAAAAACTTAAGTTTCAAACAAGCTGACACATTAAGGAGCAGTTTTGGAAGAAGCCATGGCGTTTGCACTTTTGTAATTCAAAAACACTTTTCATCATATGATACCCCCTGGAAAAAATTGGAAGGATACTGTACAACGCAGAAACACTTCAAGGTGGGCTCAATCCTTATGGATGAGTGTATATACCTTTCCTGAAACAATAACTACAAAAATGTATATCCCCTAATGTAACCCTATCCTTCAATTTATGTTCATAAATCTAGGCAGGTATTTGCTCTGATTCTTGGGAAAGTTAAAATGTTCATTCCTATTTTTGAACAAGACATCAAGTTTTCAAAGACAAACCTGAAACATAGAAACAGGGCCGCATCGGAAAATTTTCCTTAACCGTCCATATATTGACAACTCCTCGTATGTCATTCCCATGTCCACTTCATCCAACTAATAAAATACAGACATGGTCAAATGGGAAGATTCAAAAAAAATACAAGAATTCAGTCAATACAAATTCTCATGGCAGTTGGCATATTATGTGTGCACAATGAATGTAGTTACCATCTTCCAAAAAAAACTAATATTTGAGGATGATTCAAATTTTAAACTGAAGATTTGTCCTGCAGCATATGTTGAAATAATGTTGTAACAAAAAAAATAATCTAGCTACCTATTAATTACTCCCTCTGTCCTTAAATATATGACTTTTAGGACAAGAAATCTAGTTCAATTTCAACTAAATTGGTTTTTTAAGGGAAATATAGTAGGGGAACCCCCACTGCGGTAGATACATTGATACAGATACAAGAACTAGAAGTTGAGCACTGTACAAGGGTTAACACTCCAAGGCAACTGCCAAAGAGGAAGCAAACAGAAAAAAGAGAGCCTCCATTAGAGGACACCTATTAACACTTAAAGAGAAAAGGGGGTTTGAGATTGTAAGGCTGTTATTTATAGCAAGCTATTTAGCCAATTGGATATTAGAGTCCTTATCTTCTGTCTTTAGTGTAAGTGTGTACATATTTAGCTTTACTATCGAAACAAATGTGTCCTTCCATGACTGAAAGCATGTGGCAGTATATTATCTGTGATCAAGAAGATGAGAATGTGCAGCACTTGCTAACCACTTGCGTCTTCGCTCGGCAGTTCTGGCACACCATTTTGTCATCCATTAATTTGCAAAGAGCAGCACCTAAATGTAATGAGAAAAATTTCGCTGAATGGTGGAGCAAGGTGGTGCCTAAGGCTGGAAAAGGTATAAGAAAAGGAGTAAACAGCACAATAATACTGAGAGCTTCAATTCTTTGGAGCATCGAAATAGTTGTGTTTTTTATGGGGGAAAAGTCCATTTTACTCCCTCAAACAATTCAGTTTGTCCGTTTCACGCCCTAAACAAAATGATGGCTCACTTTACTTCCCCAAATAATTTCATTTGGTGCAAAATACACTCTATCGAAGTTTGTCTTTTTTGTTTCTCGGACTATAAGTGGAATTTGAAGCTCAAACTTTGCATGATGACAACTCTTACGACAACCTATGTGAAAATAATTATGATATATTTGTTTCATACCGTTTACATGGTTTAATTGCAATTGATAGCAGAAAAATAATTAAAATTTATTTTAACATAGGTTATTGAGGGAACTATCATCATGCAAAATTTGAACTCCAAATTCTACTTGTAGGTTGAGAAAACAAAAGCACAAACTTCAATATGGTGTATATTGCACCGACTGAAATTGTTTAGGGAGTAAAATAAGCCATCATTTTGTTTAGGGTGTGAAACGGACAAACTGAATTGTTTGGGGGAGTAAAATGGACTTTTTCCTTTTTTTGGTGATTCCCCTGGGATTCAGAAAGCATTGCGTATGTTCAAGGATGAAGCTCATTTGTGGTGTCTTGCAGGTGCGAAAAAGTTGCAAGAGCTCTGTCCAGGTCGAGCTGGCAGTGAAGCTTAAACTTCCTTAGCTAGGGTCGTGTAAGATTGGTTTGCTGATCATGTAATTATGCAAGACTGAATAGGTTCCATTAACTCCTGGTCATGGGTCTGGAACCTGATGTACTCTGCCCTTTTTCTTCTCTCTTAAATATAAAGATACGCAGCTCTCCTGCGTATTCAAGAAAAAATGTAGCAGTACATTTGAACTAAATTAGCTGCCCTAAACGTCATATATTTGAGAAGGGAGGTAGTAAAATCCTAATATAGTGAAATGGAAATAATATCTGAAACTAATTAAGTGCATTCACAAACAGCTTTATCAGGAAAAGCGCAATCCGTAGTATTTAATAAATATCTAAAAGTCCTTGTGTACGTACAGTAGCTACAAGGAAATACCATAGGAATTGCATAAGTGAAGTAATGTATCAACGAAATGCAACATGGCAACTGACTTTTGGCAAGTATTAAGGAATCAAAGCAGATAAGCACCAACATCACGATCAATTAGAAAAACTACTCCCAATAAAAAGAAGAATAAGATCAATTAGAACAGCTTCGACGTGGAATGTGCAGTTCGTATCTTCAAGGCAAATATGTAATAGCATTGAAAACAAATCAAGGTTTTGATAGTGTTGCAGCATAAAGTGCTGCAAATATATCAAAATAAGGACTTCGGCTAATTTTGGTCTAGATGTTGCCTATAATTTCCTTTTTTTGGATACCTGATTATAGTTTGCGCGGATTGGTTCGAGCTCTGCAGTAGGTGGCGCAGATTCAACTTCGGCCAAGGAAGAGTACTTAAGATGAATTGCTGCCCATCGCAGGAAAGCCCTCAGGTCTTGCTTGCTTACACTTCCGATGGGGTTTATATCGGCCGAACTGCAGTCATACTTTGCAAAAGAAGATTAATCTTACTATCATTTCCGCTAACCAACAAATAAGACAACCCAGTCATAGAATTCATGAAAAAAAAACATATATGTTGGGTAAGCAGCATTTATACACACTGTAAGCCTACCTTCGTCAAATAACCGCGCAATCCTTCATCCACATTTGAGCTTCCCAGAACAAGATAGAACCCAGACTTGTTGTGCACCCATGGCATTAGAGAAGCCATCATAAAGGCCAGCACCATCCTGATTCGAGCTTGAATATTTTGCAGCCCCAGATTTTCTGTATTTGAACCCCCATCAACCTGAATTATTTTAGCAGAAGAAGTGATCATCGAAATTTATCTAAAAGTTCTGGCCTCACAAGGAACCAAACCAATGGCTTGCATCTTAAAGAAAAGAATTGCAGGTTACTACTTTCATATATGCAATATTTTTATTAAATAATATCAGTTATCAATATGGCAGAACAAATCAATAGAGAAGAAGATATGGGAAAATACATCAGACATGGCCAAGTAGCATGGCTTGTTACTTGTGATTACTTTTACTTGTGATGTGTCTTGGCCGTTTAGGAGTTTAGGAGTATGCAGAGGAGAATGCAGAACCAAACTCGATTGAGGAATGGAACGGAGAGGGTTTCGTGGACAAACTGGCGATGGATTATTCTCGCCGGATGGCAGAGGGATGTCATCCGCCACCGTGCCAAAGAACAACCTCACCGCTTTTGGAGTGCATCTTTGCCGTTCTAGACTAAAACTAGCAGAGTTTTTGCTGATATTACAATTGGGCCCCACCACAAAGCTAAAGCTTTTGAGAGGGAGGGAGATGATGCAGCCTGGAAATGAGACAGGAGATTTGATAGGAAGTAAAAAAGATCAGAGTAAGTACCTTGTAGCGTGGCCGCTTCCCCGTCAATGTTTCAAACAATGAAAGAAAAGCAGATACTATACTATCAATGGGTACATTCAAGTGGAATGAACCAATCTCCTCAGCTAGTCTTTTGGCACGTGATCTGGTATCTTCAGAACTGCACAGAATACATATGAATAAAACAAAACAACAATTTAGAACATCTACGGACAAAAAGATAAATGTCATATAAGGTAGCTTACAAATTAAAAACTAATAAGCAGCAAACATCTATTTTGGTTTCATGCTTTGTATTCTTCAGCTCGTTAGC
The DNA here is from genome assembly GCA_000970635.1 of Eragrostis tef. Classification (NCBI taxonomy): domain Eukaryota; kingdom Viridiplantae; phylum Streptophyta; class Magnoliopsida; order Poales; family Poaceae; genus Eragrostis; species Eragrostis tef. The sequence goes on from LAPY01002280.1 coordinate 58,563, forward strand.
AATAAGCAATTAAACTTTATAGGCAAAAGCAATATTATGCAATGCATGCTAGAAAGTTCATATTGTACTAGATCCACTAGGTAAAGGGAAAAAAACATTTTATGACATTTAACTATTGCCATAGTCCAAGATAACTCTGAACTACAAAAATCAGACACCAGACACTTAATATCTGAGAACTTTCAAAACAGTTCACCAATCTTGACACAACTACCCAGTTTGACAACATGGTATCTATGTGCCATGGAACCAAAGGTTTCCAAACCTCCTCATCTTTGCCACGTTACTATAGGACCCAGTAAGACACCCTCCCTCAATCGACAACAATAAGAGCTTCAATTAACGCATCTGGCAGCACAACTCGCAACCGAGTAACGCACCATTGCTGCGGTGTCTCAACTCGGCTAGAGATGGATAGTAATTGAAACATAGTGACATTTCCATCGCTAGCTACTTCTGGTACATATCCAATGGAAAAAGGAGGCTTAAGAGTGGGTTCTGTATGTTCTTATGACATGCTCAGATCAAAATTAACCAGCCCACTGCTGCTGAACTCTATGGATGGAAGCAGCTTTTGAATGCAGGCTCAAACCTGAGGAAACCGAAGAATTAAAATGAGGCTTTAGAATGACATGGAATCAATTTTGGCATTAACATGACGAATGAAATTGTTATGTGCAGGCCTTTGGGATGTGGCACTGTAGCGGCCCATGGCACTGTAGCGCCGCCCTTACTTATCCCTCAAGTTAGGTCAATTAGAGATAAGATTAGTTGGTTAGAATTAGGGCCGGCTCTCCCTCTATATAAAGAGAGGCACGGCAGCCATTTGTAATCAATCAATCAAGCAAGGAATCAATGAAGAACAATTCTCCCAATCCCCAATATCTCTCAAGCTCTAGGCAAAGCATAAGGCCTAATTATCCATCCAACCTCCCCCATTACATCTGGTATCAGATTGCCAACGATCCTTCCAATGGCTTCTGCTTCCAATCTACCCAAGTCGTTCGACCACTTGACCCTCAGAGAGCTAGCAGATCGGTTGAGGTCCTCACTCGCAGCGAAAGAGGCGGGTGTTCCAGTGGCATCAAGTCATGGCGTGCACCACAGGGATGAACTTGCTGAAGCGAATCTGCACAAACACAGTGACAAAGCTGAGACCATCGGCCATCAAATTGAAGGTGGCCACATCGCAGAAGACGGCGACAAACTCTGGGATGTCCATAGCCTCAAACGTTGCCGGTTAAGGGACTCCCTCTCTACGCACGTGCCGCGTCCTGCCGGAGCCATCGTGGACGTTCTGCACAGCGTGCGCCGTTGTCACCGGGTGGCTACCAGCCCTGTCCGCCAGGGGCCCAATTCGCCACCAGCCCGCAGATCACGCCACCGCCCTGATCGATTTGTTCGGCAGCAGCCTGGAGCTCACCGACGTCGGCATCAGCTCCTCCCGGAGGCACTAGAGGACGTCGCTAGATGGTTCAGGCCGCAGGTGGTAGCGCTTCGTCCACCACGAGCACGCCTCCGCTGGACACCCTGGACTCAGGAAGCCACAGCGGCTTCCAAACGCCGACGATATCCGTCTGGCCCCAAAACTTGGATGGGCCAGCGCGAGCGCCGCTCTCCTAGCCCTGATTGCAGGAGACATCGCTGTGTTTATCGGAGACGCACCAGACTCTCACTTGGGCCAAAGGATAAGGACAGCAACAGCCTTCATGACGGCCAAGTGAATCAGAACTATGGTGGAACACGTGAATGCTCAATGATCCTGTCACTTTGTGCAATTGGATGGGGTCCACCAAGATTTGGAAGGAAAAGGAAAAGGCCAAGGATAAACCTCCCCCATTACATCTGGTATCAGATTGCCAACGATCCTTCCAATGGCTTCTGCTTCCAATCTACCCAAGTCGTTCGACCACTTGACCCTCAGAGAGCTAGCAGATCGGTTGAGGTCCTCACTCGCAGCGAAAGAGGCGGGGGGTCCACTTGCTGAAGCGAATCTGCACAAACACAGTGACAAAGCTGAGACCATCGGCCATCAAATTGAAGGTGGCCACATCGCAGAAGACGGCGACAAACTCTGGGATGTCCATAGCCTCAAACGTTGCCGGTTAAGGGACTCCCTCTCTACGCACGTGCCGCGTCCTGCCGGAGCCATCGTGGACGTTCTGCACAGCGTGCGCCGTTGTCACCGGGTGGCTACCAGCCCTGTCCGCCAGGGGCCCAATTCGCCACCAGCCCGCAGATCACGCCACCGCCCTGATCGATTTGTTCGGCAGCAGCCTGGAGCTCACCGACGTCGGCATCAGCTCCTCCCGGAGGCACTAGAGGACGTCGCTAGATGGTTCAGGCCGCAGGTGGTAGCGCTTCGTCCACCACGAGCACGCCTCCGCTGGACACCCTGGACTCAGGAAGCCACAGCGGCTTCCAAACGCCGACGATATCCGTCTGGCCCCAAAACTTGGATGGGCCAGCGCGAGCGCCGCTCTCCTAGCCCTGATTGCAGGAGACATCGCTGTGTTTATCGGAGACGCACCAGACTCTCACTTGGGCCAAAGGATAAGGACAGCAACAGCCTTCATGACGGCCAAGTGAATCAGAACTATGGTGGAACACGTGAATGCTCAATGATCCTGTCACTTTGTGCAATTGGATGGGGTCCACCAAGATTTGGAAGGAAAAGGAAAAGGCCAAGGATAAAAGCTCTACATTTACCTTTTATTTTAGTGAATGATAATAATGCAAGCCGGAGATGTAAAAGGCTTATGCTTAGGTATTTGGATTTTGTTTAGGAGTCAAATTAGTAGTCGTAGTGTGGAGTCTCAGCAGCTCGAGGGCGAGCTGCATCTCAAGGGGGATGGAAAGGGGTCTAGGACGCCAAGGGCGTGGTACGTGGTTCAGCTGTGGTCACCATCCCAGCTAGAGGACGAGCTGTCTCGGAAGGAGGGATGGAGATGTTATATGCAGGCCTTTGGGCTGTGGCACTGTAGCGGCGCGGTTACTGTAGCACCACCCTTACTTATCCTTCAAGTTAGGTCAATTAGAGATAAGATTAGTTGGTTAGAATTAGGGCCAGCTCTCCCTCTATATAAAGAGAGGCACGGGAGCCATTTGTAATCAATCAATCAAGCAAGAAATCAATGAAGAACAATTCTTCAATTCCCTAATATCTCTCAAGCTCTAGGCAAAGCATAAGGCCTAATTATCCATTCATTCTCCCCCATTACAGAAATGAACATTAAGAGCATTGTGCAGCAACTGAAAATTATTTGAGATTCCTGTGCAACGTTGTGAGGTCTCCATTGTTGCTGATGTGGACATGTGTGGGTTTGCAGCGGATCTTTCGGTGAGAGACGGGAGATAACTTCGATTTGGAATGGAGAGACGTTCACAGCCCGACTACAACCAGCAAAGGATGCGCCTTAGCGACCGATACACCAACTCCAGCGGTTGTTTGCGATCTTGTGGAGCACAATCAACCAAACTACGAGGGTAATTCCTGCAAGCAATCAAAGAACAAGCAAGAACAAGATAAACAAGTAACTCGATAAAAAAGTGGGGTTCCGAATCAAGTAGTCCGGGCGGTTTCGCCAACTCGCGCGTCTACAAGGAAGTAGCAATGGCTAAACTTACATCAATCAAAACCCAAACTGATAGTGGCGGTTATGAGGGGTATATGAGAGGGTAGAGGACGACCAGGACCTGGTGAGGGTCGTGCCTCAACCCTAGGACGCGCTCCTATTGGCCCAACTTGATACAAGCCCAAAGGCCAAATAACGGCGACGCAGCACCGGGACAGATTCTAGGCGTCGA
>LAPY01002281.1:43126-88383 GCA_000970635.1 Eragrostis tef
TCTAGAAAAATGAGTGAAAGAGATGAAAACTAGTCATGTAAAGCCTATTTGGCATAACTTCAGCTTCAAAACTCTGCGGATCTACAACTATAGATGTATAGATCCAGTGGCGGAGCTGAGATTACTCGGCTGGGCATTCATTTTCTAACTGGACATTCATTTTTCAATACTTTTGAGAATGAGTATTTAGTTTTAGCTCAAATCCCTATATTTTTCAGGATTTTTAAGTAACATTTAGCCTATGTTTAGAATTTTTGGGCATTCATATGAATGCCATGAATCATAGCCAGCTCCGCCAGTGTATATATCTTCGCTTGAGTCTTTTTCTTCTTGGGGATTAAATAAAAATATTTATTTATCTTATAAACCTAAAATCTACTATTAGTATGAGCCTCTCTCGCTTGTGACCGCCACACCCTGCTGTCATTCTGTCGAGCACCTCGTCGGCACCTCCATCTCCTCTACATCCCGGCTGCTGATCCCGGGCGATGGTGGAGAGGTTTTTCTCCTACACCTCCACCACCCCACAACCGCACGAGTACGCCGGAATCACCCTCCTTTCGGGTCCTCCATGCTGGTACGCACCTCACACTCGCCTTGCCTTATTCGAACTAGCTCCTTGGCGTACGCGCGGCACCGTGATCCGTGATTAAATCGAAACTATCGCAGTACCCTCTCATCCTTTTTCGTTGGCTGCAAGAAACAGCGGGAAGACCTCGCTCCTCTTCCAGTTCGCGGTGAACCGCGCGGCGGAGAGCGGCCGCGGCGTGGTGTTCATCTGCAGCAAGGCGAAGCTGGAGACCAACCCCCCTTTCTTGTCCCAGGTGAGGAGTCTTTTCTTGCATCTTTCTTGCGGTAATGTGGTACAGAGGTTAGTACACCGGACTGCTGGCTGTTGCTTTCCTTAGCGGCACACTTCCTCCAATTTTGCTTTCAGGGAGTTGATCCGTCCATGGGCATGCTTCAGAGGATACAGATCAAGTAAGATGCCTTGAAACATGGAAGAGTTCTTGTTCCGTGTCTGTATTTTTGTTGTATTTGATTTAAATGCTGTACAAAAGCTGATAAACCATCTATTGTAATGTGTTACGTGTCCAGCACTGGATGTATTGTGATGCTTGCGATTTCTTTCATCCCAGTTTGTGTTCTGGAAATTATTTGAATCGCAGCAACGGTTAAGAACATGCTCAAATTTTCTGCTCCTAGATATGTTGAAGATGGCGAGGAAATCAGAAAGTACTTCGCTGCATTTCACCTGCTTGACAACTTCCCTGCTGCAGTTATTGTTGATGATTTTGCAGAGTTCTTCTCTGAGAGGTGTTAGATTTTTATCCATCTTTGATTACGTTAATGCATTTATCTGCATACAACGCGAACTTCTTGGTTTCCATAGCATTTGCTACACAAATAGCCTTTATGGGCAGCAACCATGAGATGGCTTCGGTCATGAAATGTTACTCTGAATAGATTAAATAATTTTAGGGCACACATAGCTGGCAAGATACATCTTGTGATGTGCTCTGCCTGAGTTATTCCTATCATATACTTAGTCATTCACTCATTTGTGGAGATTACTCATTTTTTGTATTGTCTCATAGTTCAACCTATTTCATTTAAGTTACTGTCATCAGTTTCTCTACTGAAACCTTTCCATATATCTCAAATACATCACTATGTTCCAGGGATAGTATAATCTCATAACAGGAACTTAGGGTTGACATGACAAAAACAAGTGTTTATACATCACAGTGCATTATGGGCTTGCAATCGATTTATATAGATCGTTCTGATCTTGCTGAAACTGTAATAGGACCTGTCAACAAAGATATGGAAACAATAGGGCTCGAGATCTGGCAATGGTTCGAATATTGGCTTTGTGCCATGATGCTATTGCACATGCAAAGTAAGTGATTTAGTCAATACCAGATCTTGAATTTTTCTTTTATTTGATGTTGTTTGGAGTGGCATTCAAACTCTCTTCTGTAGCGCAAAGCTCAGTCCCCCTGGTTCTTGCAATCTATTGCTGTCTGATGTACATCAAGGTGATACCCCAAGACTTTTGTTCATTTACAAGAGATGGACGAGTTCTATATACTCAATCCAAGGTAAAGTACTGCAGGCAGACACTGTTCCTCTAATCACCTCAAAGTTTAGATTGTTGAGACAGAAGAACATTTTGCACATGTAAGGTTACATGATAGTTGGGATACTTTCTTTTACCATCTTCTCTGACCAACTTAGTATACCCAGGTCAATATTTCAAAATACCAATGCAAATAGTTTCACAAATTGCAGATTAACTGACTTCCTCCAATTTCGCTTTCAGGGAGTTGATCCGTCCATGGGCATGCTTCAGAGGATACAAATCAAGTAAGATGCCTTGAAACATGGAACATTTCTTATTCCGTGTCTGTATTTTGTTGTATTTGATTTAAATGCTGTAACAAAAGCTGAAAAACCATCTATTGTAATGCGTTACGTGTCCAGCACTGGATGTATTGTGATGCTTGCGATTTCTTTCATCCAAGTTTGTGGTTTGGAAATTATTTGGATCGCAGCTTTTTGTGCAGGAACGGTTAATAGATGCTCAAATTTTCTGCTCCTAGATATGTTGAAGATGGCGAGGAAATCAGAAAGTACTTCGCTGCGTTTCACCTGCTTGACAACTTCCCTGCTGCAGTTATTGTTGATGATTTTGCAGAGTTCTTCTCGGAGAGGTGTTAGATTTGTATCCATCTTGCTTACATTAAGGAATTTATCTGCATACAACGCGAACTTCATGTTTTCCATCGCAGGTTTAGCATTTGCTACACAAATAGCCTTATGGGCAGCCACCACGAGATGGCGTCGATCATGAAATGTTACTCTGAATAAATTAAATAATTTTGGGGCACATATATCTGGCAAGATAATTCTCGTGATGTGCTCTGCCCTGAGTCATTCTTGTCATATACTTAGTCATTTGTGGAGATTACTCACTTTTTGTATTGTCTCATAATTCAACCTATTCCATTTAGGTTACTGTCATCAGTTGCTCCACCGAAACCTTTCCTCATATCTCAAATACATCACTATCTTTCAGGGATAGTATAATCTCGTAACAGGCACTTAGGGTTGACACGACAAAAAGGAAGTGTTTATACATCACAGTGCATTATGTGCTTGCAATCAATTTATATAGCTTATAGGTCGTTCTGATCTTGCTGAAACTGTAATAGGACCTGTCAACAAAGATATGGAAACAATAGGGCTCGAGATCTGGCAATGGTTCGAATATTGGCTTTGTGCCATGATGCTATTGCACATGCAAAGTAAGTGATTTAGTCAATACCAGATCTTGAATTTTTCTTTTATTTGATGTTGTTTGGAGTGGCATTCAAACTCTCTTCTGTAGCGCAAAGCTCAGTCCCCCTGGTTCTTGCAATCTATTGCTGTCTGATGTACATCAAGGTGATACCCCAAGACTATTGTTCATTTACAAGAGATGGACGAGTTCTATATACTCAATCCAAGGTAAAGTACTGCAGGCAGACACTGTTCCTCTAATCACCTCAAAGTTTAGATTGTTGAGACAGAAGAACATTTTGCACATGTAAGGTTACATGATAGTTGGGATACTTTCTTTTACCATCTTCTCTGACCAACTTAGTATACCCAGGTCAATATTTCAAAATACCAATGCAAATAGTTTCACAAATTGCAGATTAACTGGTTTAATTGAACAATGCAAGTGTCCTTCAATATTTTTATTTCATATAACTACCTGTATTTTTTTTCTTCATGACTGAATATAGTTTAATATAGCTTGAATTTGCATGTTTACACAATTTAATTTCCCCATCTCCCTGTAGGTGACGGTACAGGATGCTACATACTTAAGAACATTGGCAGTGCAGAAAGTGGGACCAGAGAAACGAGAACTGCTAAATACTCAATAGCACTACAATACCTTGTTCTCGAAGAGATCAGCTGCTAAGAACTCTTTATCTCTTATTAAGTTAGTTCAATTCATTTGAAATTGAAGAGCTTAGCATATACAGCTAACAGTTCCCAGTTGCAACCAGTGCGTATGAGATGGTTGTAATTTGTAAATGAGAATTTGCGTTTCTATATTGAGGGATGTTTCATCTTCCCAATCCCACTATCGGGTTGGTATGTTATATTGAAATCCAGCAAGACATCAATTTTGTGTCATTGTTTCCGTAAAGTTCAGAAACGGTTCTAACTGTTGGATGACGTCGCCTCTATGGGCTTGAAGGCCATTTAGCAAAGGTGTTCGAGATCAATGTTTGAACTTCAATATCATTTCTGCTAAGATATGGCATCATGCTCATTTGCAAATTCAGCGAGTATTATGCTGTGCGTTTTCACTATGCTAAACATTTCAAAGCCACCGTTAGCTTCCCCATCATGATGGCGTCGAAACAGTTGCCTCCGACCTCGCCCGTGCGCCGTAGCATCGCCAACGATGCTCCACAAAAATTTCAAACCTAGCCACTCGCCTTCCGGCGCTCTCCTCCCACAATGGCGCCGCTACGCCTCCGCCGACTCTTCCTCGGCTCCGACCCCGCCGCCGCCTCCGTCTCCACCTAAGGGCCCACTGCGATCGGGAGGTGGTACCACCGCCTCGTCGCTGAGCCCCGCAGAGGTTGCCAAGTTCACCGCCATTGCCGAGACTAGGTGAGACTGAGATCCCTCCGACCCTTCATCATTTGCTCTGGAATGACGGACTCCCACTTTTTTTGGGAAACCGAACTCCCATGATTTCGTTTCATACTGTGGAAATTTCGCTAACGTGGCTTCAATGACCTGCTGTTTAGTGGCGGTGACATACCATTTCGGATTTGAATTGCATTGTTAAATTTGTTATCACTTGGCCCACCACAGGGGACAATGATGGGCGCTGTGGGGCATGGCCATTAGCATTGCAAACTCGGAATTGGGCATCGGTTCTCACTTGCAGCCGTGAGGAGGGCATTAGAATACCAATTTTTATACCATCGTTCATCCATTTTGCTATCATTGGGTGGGTGTTGGATGTAAACAACGTACGGTAGCTAGTAGTGTTGACGTGTTGAATGGCAGACATGTTTGTAAATGTCACCTTGTTGCAAGCTGCTTTCAAGGAAGCCTACAGAACAGATTGTGAATAAATTGGGGATGTCCTGATACAAGTTTAATTTGCATATGAAATGCCCAAATTGGAGGTCCAGCGGGCAATTCCGTCTGATTTTAAATATATGCCGGTGGTTTGTTGAATTTTGAACTAGCCAACACCATGTTAAAAAACTGGAATGCAAATTATTGCGCCTAGCATGCTACTATTATTGACGACTCTACTTTTTCTGGAATATAAACAGGTGGGATTTTAGTGGTCCATTCAAGCCATTGCATTTGATGAACCCCACCGGACTTTCCTTTATTCGCTCCAGTCTTTGTAGACATTTCAGGTACATTTCAGCACTTCTTTACAACATATTTGTTTTTGCTGATATCTTTTTTGGACACCTGAATAAATATATACGAGTTTTTGAATGCCACATTATTCCTAATCGTACAAGAATAACTCAACGTTGAATTCCGAAGGAGTTTATTCAGTAGCCATTTTAGGTTTCATTACTTTTCTTCCATTCAAGTTCACAAAATCTCTTCAAAGAATTAGATAGCTAATGCTCGATTCACCATTTCATTTTGTCAACGCATTTGTTACAGATTCATTCCACCAAATATTGCATATTGAAGTTATACGACCATCTGCTTGTATTTCCATTTTAGCTAATTGCGTAAGTGTCCGTATTCATGCTTCCAGGAGGGATCCATACTCATCTAAGCCACTTGAAGGTCTAAGAGTTATTGATGTTGGATGCAGAGGTGGCATTCTGTCAGAGGTAGATATATTGTTTCTGTCACCTTGTTGGCATGTAACATAGAAAGGGTCATTAGTCTTGTATCAAGTGTATCCAGAGATAAGTATGTGGTCATGTGGCTATAGTTATAGGTTATAGAAATTGATTCTGGCGTTCCTTTATGAACCTTTTGCTTATCCGGTTATTTGAGTTGATGTATTGTGCAACATACTCGTATCTTTTTGTACTATTTAGAAGGTCGTTTGCTGGTAGGGTACTACCTCCACCTTGCAGGCTTTTTGTGGATTGATTCTGTCAATCCATCAGTTTTGTTCATTGGATCATGTCTTTGAAGAATGGGGTTATTGGCACAGAGATGTATTCTTACCATCATGTGGCTTACGAATTACAATATGATTACTTGTGGTTTCATACGTAATTTATATATTTAAGTACATCTGTTTATGGATGATCAGAAGATTAGTATATGGTTTAACTTTAATATTGCTTATTCGAGACATGTTAATCACAAGGGCATGCTGGTGATTGACGAATTGTCATGTAGCAATAAGCATTTTGACTTACTAGTAGTAGTATCATTCTTGAACCATCTGTTAATTGCGTTTTCCTTACATATCCTATAGTCCAAGTCAAGCTTTTAGTGATTCGGACTCCAGCCATATCATCTTGTTCTTATTTCTTCTCTATGAAGAACAATTTGGTGTGATTCCATTTTTATATGGCTTCATGGCTCAGGCTACAAATCTCAACACTTGTACTAGTTTAGAGGATAACATTTGTCAGTATTTTATCTCAATTACCGCTTCCATTGAATATCACTGCACAACAGCTGGTTATCTCTCACTCTCTTGACTTTTACATTAATGCTTCCTTTCCTTTATTAACTGCTTGAAGCACTGATTTGAGTGGTAGTTTAATTATATGCGTCAAAGTTGCTTTTATATTTATTCAATATCATTTTTAAGGGACTTTCAATAATATGCTTTCTAGCAGCATTCATGTGTTGCATTCTGTTGAGCAATGACTGAGAAATTGGAATATTGGATATGTTGACCCCTGCTGTTCTTTTCCGTTGGGACTGTAGTGTGATATTGTGATGTCTGTCTGTTTAAAAAAAACGGTGAATTATCATTTAAAATAATTTTGTGGTTCACACATGCAGATTAGATGGTGCAGAGTATTCACTGGAAACTTACTTTAAACTTAGTTCAGATAGATAGTAGTGATAGTTACCGTGTAGTTATTATGTATATAATAATCTCATGATTTTGATTTTTGACCCCCCCCCCAAAAAAAAAAGAATTCGGATATCTATAGGTAATTGATCCATCCCCTAAAAAAAATATAGGTAACTGTTCCCTGGTATCTCATATGACTGACTCATACTTATGTGTAATTGTTTATATGCAGAGGAATTGGTGAAACAGAAAAGGCAGTTTGATGCTGTAATTTCTCTCGAGGTATGCAAATTTTTGGTTCCAACAATCCCCATTCTCCTTGAAACTAGTCTGTAGATCAAGTGTGGAGGATGCTTTTGTTTTGAATGATACTGAAAAGGATCCCTGGGTGTTCCTTGCATATTGCTTTCCGTTTATGCCCATCCTTTCTGGGATCCGGTTCCGGAGTAATTCTTGGAGGCATTACTTTTGTGTGTCAATTACATGAGAGAAAATATGTATACTTCTAGTCCATTTTGTAAGCTTATGTATGAGCTAATTTATTTCACGTACATCTAGATCTCAGTGCATGCATATGTCAACTAGCCGTCCATGAGAAACTTAAGAATTTTAAGTCAGAATATCAACAAGTATACAAGCTCATCCTTAATTGTAGATCATGTCATTACATTCTTTCCCCATCCATTGCATTTACAGCTTTGTTAATTAATGTACCTTGGATCTTGGATGTGGATTGCTCTTTGTATGTTTTACATGTTATTGAGCACGCTGCTAATCCTTTGGAGTTCTGCGAATCTCTCTCAGCTTCGATATTTCCTACTGGTGCCACAATGGTTTCTATGATCAATCGGTCAATGAAAGCATATGCCACTGCAATTGTTGCTGCTGAGTATATCCTCAGATGGGTCAGTATCTACCCCTCTTGCATGCTTTAGCATCAGTTTTTAAGATTGATAGACTTAGTTGCAGTCCATTGCGTTGGAGAAATATGCTTTATCAATTAAATCTTGGCTTTTGAGACTGCAAAGCACACACCTTTCTGACAAATAAAATTTTCAAGTTCCCTTAAAAAAAGAGGAAACTCTCAAGGAACTTGATCTGTAACAGAATGGTTGTCGAAACTATCAATTACTCAAATTATACGGTATATGTCTTTCCAAACATAAGGCCTTTATGGTATCATATCAGGTTATTCTGAAATTTAGGGTATCAATAATCACATGAACTGGTTCCTGGTTCTCGCTACCCTGTTCGCAATTCAATAATGGGCTAAATAGTTCAACTATTAAAGGAAAGACATAAATATTGCGTTGTACTGTTCAGTGTACTGTTGAGTGTAAATCTTAGTTTGTATTGCATTCTGAGTTATTTCTTTGTGCAGCTTCCTAAAGGCACACATGAGTGGTTTAAATTAGTTACCCCTGAGGAGCTGGTCCTATTGCTGCAAAGGGCATCTGTATCTGTAAGTTTATCACCATAGTATGTTGATTTTGAGTGCCCCTGTAAGTTACTGATAGTTTGATATCTATCGCCAGGTTCAAGAGATGGCAGGGTTCGTATATAATCCTTTGAGTGGAGAGTGGTCCCTGTCAGATGGTATTAGTGTAAATTATATTGTTCTAGGCATCAAGAAAAGTGAAGAACCCTCAGCAATGACTGAAGCACCTGCACCATTGACGCAGAAGCAAAGTTAGCATATAGAAGGTGAAAAAAAAATTGACATCGAATCATCAGTGCATCCTTTCGAAGCCAAAATTTTGTCATGAATATTACTGCTGATGATACAGCCAGAGAGCAAGGGAGAGAAGTTTGCCCGTCCTTTTTGTTAGCCTCGGGGCATGTAGAAATATTACGAGGGGAACCCCATTGAGAAGTTGACGAGACATAGATGCATATGTCGTATATAGTACTGGCATTAAGCCAACCACAACACCCCCACAACGTTTGACAGACCGGCTGACTCGCGCGTCTCCAAATGCCGGCACATCACAGTAACCACTGGGAAAATCCACACCCATCATCTTCGCCTTCCAAAGTGTTGACACGCTCCTTAAGGACCACGATGTTTGCAGATTGGCAGTCCTGCTCGTGTGCGGCCGCCGCCGCTTGCCTGCGTCCTCCTCATCGTAGGGGACGGACGCCCAATTGAGGTCCTCTTCGTGTCCTCTCCGGCGTGGCGGCAGTGCTCCTCTCCCCTTGGTCTACCCCGCCCCAATGTAGAGAATGTACTCCCTTCCCCTGCAAGTCAGAGCGTGTGGCCGGGCAGTAGAATAAAACAAGTAGTTGTTGTTAATTGCAATCCGGGCTGTGCTGTCTAGTCTGGATGCAAAGTATTGAGTATTGACAAGGATGGTGATTAACTCCTTTTCTTTCGATAAAGACTTTACCTTCATGAAATTCTTAGGGGTCTGTGTATGCCAACAGAGTACCCCTAAGAATTTCATGGAGGTAAGTCTTTGCGTTGCTCTTTCTGAAAAAGCAAAACTCTCGTATGCATCTCCAAATGCTCTGACATTCACAAAATTTCTTTGTCTCAGATGCTCTCGTATGCACCTCCAAATGCTCTGATATCCACAAGATTTCTCGCTGATACGCACATAATCCATGGCTGCTTTTGCAGCACTCGCGGGGAAGTCGGTCGCAACTGCAACCATATCCTTTTGGCTCAACAAGGCTTTCACCTGCCTCACAGATTACTGCAAGGCTGAAGGTTTGGAAGATGTCAAGAGCAGGGTACTCAGGTCGATGAACAAGGTCAATGCTGTCCTCAAGGCAGTAGACACCGAATACATCAAGGAAAAGAGCACCGATCTTGATGCATGGCTGTGGCTGTTCAGGGATGCAGTTGAAGAGGCGGAGGACGCCATCGACGAGCTTGACTACTACGAACGCAGCGAGAGGGCAAAAGATCACAAGGTTAGCGATTGGGGCTCTTCTTTTTCAAAGGTGAAGCACAAAGTAGTCAGATCCGTTAAACATGTTAGCATTTTGGATAAGACTGCAAAACAATTTACTCGCAGCGGCACACTCAAGAGGCTGAGGAAAGCTATGGAGAGTTTAGACAAGGTTGCCACAGATATTCTGCCTATTCTCAACGTCGCTGAACATTTCACGGGCATTTCTTCTGTAAATCAGCCGCAGGTGGACTGGATGATCAGCAACGACCGTGTTACAGGTTCAACAATAACTGAACATTACTTCGTTGGGCGAGAAAGGGAGAAGGAAAGGATACTTCGATGGCTAACTAGGAAATCAGATGAAGATTCTGAAATTGTGATGAGTAGTAACCATGTTCCTATTCTTTCAATAGTTGGTCATGGTGGAATGGGGAAGACTACTTTAGCTCAACACATTTGCGAACAAGATGATGTGAGGCATTTCAAGGTCATATGGGTATGCGTGTCGACTAGATTTGACGTAACACTCATTACAAGAAAAATATTCGAGTCTCTTACAGGGGTAAGACCTAGTACAGATGATTTTGATGCGGTCCAGAGGAATATCAAGCAGGAACTGATGTATGACAAATTTCTCCTTATTTTAGATGATGTTTGGGAAGATAAGAAAAAAGATGAATGGCAGAAGGTATTTGCTCCTTTGAGGAAAGGTAATCCGGGGAGCAAAATTTTGGTGACAACCAGAATGCGATCAGTAGCAGATATGGCTGCGAATGCAATGGGTGTTGAAAGAGATTATCTTGAATTGGAAGGGCTGCAACAATCTGAAAATGTTAAACTCTTCAACCATCACGTCTTTTCTGGTCTGAATCCGCAAAATTATGAAGATTTAAAACCAATTGGTGACCAAATTGCAGAGCAGTTGGGAGGATGTCCCTTGGTAACCAAGATTGTTAGTGGTCATTTGCGCATCATGAGTTCTGAATACTGGGATAGGTTCTTGCAAGGCAGTCTGGAACGTTTCAAAGGAACCGAAGATGGTATTATGGAAGCCCTCCGATTAAGCTACAACCACCTACCAACAGAGCTTCAGATTTGCTTTCGGTATTGCAGCATGTTCCCGCAGGACTATGAATTTAAAAAGAAAGACTTACTGCTAATGTGGATGGGTTCAGGATTGATCTCACTAGCTGGAAAAGCTGGAAAAACTTTCACTAGGCTTGAGGATTTTGGAGAGCTAATCTTGTCTCAGTTAACTAGCAAATCATTCTTTGAAATGAAATTCAAAGTAGATAAATATAATCAGAGAAAAGAAGAGTATTATGTAATGCATGACTTGATGCATGAATTGGCCAGATATGTGTCATCAGGGGAATGTGCTGCAATAATTGATTCTACCATGTTGGAAAATGTTGAGGGCACCATTCGTCACTTACGTATTGCATCCATTGACAAATTTTCTACAGAGGATGTTAAGAAAATCACTCATTTTAAGAATCTTCGCACTATTATTATTGATGGTCCAGGTCTCATTAACAAGGACATGTTACGTACAGTTGAAAATGTGATAGAGAACTCAAAATCCTTGCGCCTATTGCGATCAAATTTGGAGAATGCATACCATCTTCCTAAACTTGCTGATCTGAAGCACCTTCGTTATATAAATCTGTATAGGATATCATCCATGGGAATATGCGGACTTGCCAAACTTTATCATTTACTGCTCATCGATTGTTTGACTGATTGGGGAGAAGAACCAAGACAAGCAAGATATATAGGGTACATTGATCATCTGCGCTATGTAGATTTAGGCTGTTTAGAAGTGGCGAGTTTCCAGTTGGAAGACTAACTTCTCTTCAGGAGCTGCACAACTACCGTGTACAAGGAAGCAAAGGTAACAGCATTACTGCTATAAAGAACTTGACAAATCTCCTTGAACTAGAAGTATCAGGTCTTGAGAATGTTGAGAGTGTTGAAGAAGCTGATAATGCCAAGTTAAATAAAAAGAAGTATCTCAACTCTTTATCTCTCTCGTGGTCAGCGCGTGCTGATGTGGAAAGTGGCAAAGATGACTTGATTCTTGATCACCTTGAGCCACATCCTAGTATTAGAATCTTGCAAATATCTGGGTTTTGTGGTGCAACAAGGCTTTCACCTGCCTCACAGATTACTGCAAGGCTGAAGGTTTGGAAGATGTCAAGAGCAGGGTACTCAGGTCGATGAACAAGGTCAATGCTGTCCTCACGGCAGTGGACACCGAAAACATCAAGGAAAAGAGCACCGATCTTGATGCATGGCTGCGGCTGTTCAGGGATGCAGTTGAAGAGGCGGAGGACGCCATCGACGAGCTTGACTACTACGAACGCAGCGAGAGGGCAAAAGATCACAAGGTTAGCGATTGGGGCTCTTCTTTTTCAAAGGTGAAGCACAAAGTAGTCAGATCCGTTAAACATGTTAGCATTTTGGATAAGACTGCAAAACAATTTACTCGCAGCGGCACACTCAAGAGGCTGAGGAAAGCTATGGAGAGTTTAGACAAGGTTGCCACAGATATTCTGCCTATTCTCAACGTCGCTGAACATTTCACGGGCATTTCTTCTGTAAGTCAGCCGCAGGTGAACTGGATGATCAGCAACGACCGTGTGACAGGTTCAACAATAACTGAACCTTACTTCGTTGGGCGAGAAAGGGAGAAGGAAAGGATACTTCGATGGCTAACCAGGAAATCAGATGAAGATTCTGAAATTGTGATGAGTAGTAACCATGTTCCTATTCTTTCAATAGTTGGTCATGGCGGCATGGGGAAGACTACTTTAGCTCAACACATTTGCGAACAAGATGATGTGAGGCATTTCAAGGTCATATGGGTATGCGTGTCGACTAGATTTGACGTAACACTCATTACAAGAAAAATATTCGAGTCTCTTACAGGGTTAAGACCAAGTGCAGATGATTTTGATGCGGTCCAGCGGAATATCAAGCAGCAGCTGATGTATGGCAAATTTCTCCTTATTTTATATGATGTTTGGGAAGATAAGAAAAAAATGAATGGGAGAAGGTATTTGCTCCGTTGAGGAAAGGTAATCCGGGGAGCAAAATTTTGGTAACAACCAGAATGCGATCAGTAGCAGATATGGCTGCGAATGCAATGGGTGTTGAAAGAGATTATCTTGAATTGGAAGGGCTGCAACAATCTGAAAATGTTAAACTCTTCAACCATCACGTCTTTTCTGGTCTGAATCCGCAAAATTATGAAGATTTAAAACCAATTGGTGACCAAATTGCAGAGCAGTTGGGAGGATGTCCCTTGGTAACCAACGTTGTCAGTGGTCATTTGCAGTGCATCATGAGTCCTGATTACTGGGATAGGTTCTTGCAAGGCAGTCTGGATCGTTTCAAAGGAACTGAAGATGGTATTATGGAAGCCCTCCGATTAAGCTACAACCACCTACCAACAGAGCTTCAGATTTGCTTTCGGTATTGCAGCATGTTCCCGCAGGACTATGAATTTAAAAAGAAAGACTTACTGCTAATGTGGATGGGTTCAGGATTGATCTCACTAGCTGGAAAAGCTGGAAAAACTTTCACTAGGCTTGAGGATTTTGGAGAGCTAATCTTGTCTCAGTTAACTAGCAAATCATTCTTTGAAATGAAATTCAAAGTAGTTAAATATAGTCAGAGAAAAGAAGAGTATTATGTAATGCATGACTTGATGCATGAATTGGCCAGATATGTGTCATCAGGGGAATGCGCAGCAATAGTTGATTCTACCATGTTGGAAAATGTTGAGGGCACCATTCGGCACTTACGTATTGCATCCATTGACAAATTTTCTACAGAGGATGTCAAGAAAATCACTCATTTTAAGAATCTTCGCACTATTATTATTGATGGTCCAGGTCTCATTAACAAGGACATGTTACGTACAGTTGAAAATGTGATAGAGAACTCAAAATCCTTGCGCCTATTGCGATCAAATTTGGAGAATGCATACCATCTTCCTAAACTTGCTGATCTGAAGCACCTTCGTTATATAAATCTGTATAGGATATCATCCATGGGAATATGCGGACTTGCCAAACTTTATCATTTACTGCTCATCGATTGTTTGACTGATTGGGGAGAAGAACCAAGACAAGCAAGATATATAGGGTACATTGATAATCTGCGCTATGTAGATTTTAGGCTATTTAGAAGTGGCGAGTTTCCAATTGGAAGACTAACTTCTCTTCAGGAGCTGCACGACTACCGTGTACAAGGAAGTAAAGGTAACAGCATTACTGCTATAAAGAACTTGACCAATCTCCTTGAACTAGAAGTATTGGGTCTTGAGAATGTTGAGAGTGTTGAAGAAGCTGATAATGCCAAGCTAAATAAAAAGAAGTATCTCAACTCTTTATCTCTCTCGTGGTCAGCGCGTGCTAACGTGGAAAGTGGTAAAGATGACTTGATTCTTGATCACCTTGAGCCACATCCTAGTCTTAGAAACTTGAAAATATCTGGTTTTTGTGGTGCAAGACTTCCTGTTTGGATTGAGAATGTGCACGTCACAAACTTGGTTTCACTTGAATTGGCGATATGTCTGTATTGGGAACACCTGCCTTCATTTGGAGGACTAAAATATCTTAAGAAACTATGGTTGGAGTGCCTTCCTGACCTACAACAGATTGGTCAGCCGTCAAATACTAGTTGTATTGGCTCATACCTTCCTCCCAATCTTGAAACTTTGATTGTAAGACATTGCAAACTACTGACACAGTTACCAATCCTTCCACCCAGCTTGGTTCATTTGGAAATATGTAAGGTTGGGTTGACCGAATTACCAATAATAGGCAGGCTACACAGTTTGAGCACTGAGACCAAACAATCTAAATTACTATTTGTCAGTATTGAAGAATGTGAATATTTGACCTCACTTGGAGAAAGGTTTCTGTCGCAAACACAGTATATTGGAACTATCCATGTCCTACGCATCAATGACTGCAAAAAACTGGAGTCTCTGCCCTTGTCTTTCAAAGAAATGAGTGAGCTTAGAGAGCTTGATATCAGAAATTGTCCAACATTGAGGATCATCTCAAGCGATGTTGGTGATAAGATCCTGCCACCATCGCTTGAAAAACTTGTAGTTAAGCAGTGTGGAGACCTTGAACTTGTACTGATCAAGTCACTGCATGGCCTTACCAACCTTTCTGAATTGGTGTTAGAGAACTGCCCAGGCCTGGAATATCTTCCCTCTGCAGACGTGTGGAAGAATCTTGAGTCACTGAAGCTCATGGAGATAATCGGGTGTGAGAATCTCACATCGTTTGGCGGGCTCGGCTCCCTTGGATCCCTCATCTCGCTGAAAATCAGCAGCTGCAGTAAGCTCACTGAATTAAGCTTGACTCCACAAGCACCTGCTGCTGCTGCTGAAGGTGCTTGTGGTGGTAGTGATGATGATGTTATACAAGAGGAGAATCCAGTGACGCCAGCTGCCAGTTCCCTGCATGTCGACTACCTTGAAGTTGATATCCCATCTGTATTGAACATTGATCCTCTAAAGAGTCTCTGCCACACCAAAGGGCTGGTAATTGGAGGTGGAAGGCAAATGAAGAGCTTACCTGAGCAATGGCTTCTGCAAAACCACAGACAACTTCAGTCACTGAGGGTGCAGGGTGCTAGTTTCTTGGAGTCTCTACCACTGGGTATGCGGGACCTGACCGCTCTCAATTCCTTGCTCCTATCAGGTGCTGAGAAACTCAGATCACTTGTAGAGTTACCCTCAACCCTGCGATCACTCCATATCATGGGTTGCTGTCCAGAGTTGGAGACAAATATCAGAGAAAAGAATAGTGCTGAGTCGAAGAAAATCTCCCACATTCCCAAGGTGCACGTAGCTGCCGTCAAGATTGTACAGTCCCGTCCTCACGTTTTTCATGGTACTGATGCATCTTTATGATCTGCATAACATTTTCCTTATCTGCAAATTGTTTCAATGTTGAAATGCTCTATGACAATTCAAGTAATTTGTCCCACTACAAAGTTCTACTTACCAATCATATTGCTCAAACTGCATTTTGTTGTATCATGTTCTGTTATTTCTTCTTAGATCATCTATAATGTTTATTGTGTTTCTTAGCAGTGTTTATCCTTTGTTTTGAATGCTTCCATGTTGCCTCCATTTTCAAAGCAAGTGCTACAGAAATTTTATAGTTGTTATTGTAAGGTAACTTAGTAGCGTCCCTGGGTGTTATAGAAAAAGCCATGCATGTGCTTTAATTAAGCTTTGTTTACACAAATATTTTTCTCCTTTTTTCTGTTTTAGGAGTAGGTGGACTTGGGTTCAGTTCCTCATATGCTATCTCATAGACTTGTATTGTTTACTATTAATTCAAATCTTTTGAACATTTTTTATTACTTTCCAAATGTGTTCAACAATGTTAATAATGTCAATTGGCTGAATGAAAACATGTAGGTGGTTATTACTTCATGTACGGCAAAGAATGCAGTGAAGAGACCTTTAACGGACAACAATAAGCAACCATCATTGGAGCTAAAGCATTTTTACACTCTACCTAAAATCTAGGTAATTACTTTTTGCTTCCCCATGGTCTTCATTTCAATGAACATATATGTTGTCTTGTTAAATGAGATGCTTTATTATTTCAACATTTGCATTCGTCTGATTTGTTAAATAAGATTTGCGAAAGGGTCTGTAGCTTAACGGTTACAAAAGCCTTAGTAACACCTCGGGTCCTAGGTTCAACTCCCCATGAGAGCGAATTTTCAAGATTTTAACGGTGTTGTGCTTTCAGCGGCCGTCAACAGCGAGCGCCATTGGTGACTTCGTCAATCTAGAGAATTCGCCGGCTCAATTTTTGAAAATGCTCATAGAGATAGGGTTTGCGTATATGCGTTTATATGGGTAAAGTGTGTGGCGCGTTGTGTGTTTGAGTTGTTCCGTGTAATCGCAAAAAAGGAAAGTGTTACTACAGACATGTCGGCTTTTAGAAGTGGCTGCATTGCGGGTTTTTTTAAAATTATTTTTGTTTTATTTGGATGGCTATCTATTTGTCGGATTGGTCTTCATTAGTTAAACTTTGGTTAATTGTTAAGTTCAGTTTGGATGTGTATGGGCTTGAACCTTGGGTTCAATTGCTTTAATATTTTGTCTGATTCTACCTTATGTAGATAAAGCCGGATGTTTATCTATTTTATTTAAAAAAAATGTTCAACATTTGCATTCGTCTGATTTGTTACGACTCGTTGTTATCCTGCATTTCAGATATTTTGGTTCCAGAATTCGAAATTGAAGCCATGGGGATGCTTCTGTGTGAAGGTGTTGTCGTTTTAATTGGTGCTTATCCCCTTTCCAAGAAGTGAATTCCATTATTAATATATATTCAACAGATTAAGTAATGCACAGACAAGGAAAGAAAACTGCGAGTTTCCCCCCTGCGCAGGCTTAGGCACTTAAATGTTGGTTTTGTCTCCTGGACATTATATTTTTTTCTTTTTGTCTCGTAGACACTCAGAAATAGAAGATTTAGGACACTATAGCGAGAGAAATAATTATTTTCAAATTTTTTATCTAATTGCATAAAATATATTGTAATTTGAAATTTAGTCACTTCAAGTTGCATTGTATTTTGTCGATTGAGATTAAAAAAACCAAAATAGTCACTTCTCCACCTATAGTGTTCTATAGACAGATGTTGTATTTTCTCAGATGTCCACGAGACCAAAAGAAGAGATGTAATGTCCATGATACAAAAATGTCTAGACCAAAAGAAGAGATGTAATATACAGAATACAAAACCATATTTAAAACCATATTTAACAGTGTTCTACAGACGAATTTCTCCTGTTTTTATTGTTTCATTGAGAAAGAAAAAGGGAGCTACATTTTAGTTGTACCATTGTTCTTCGCTTTGTAACTTAGAAGGCGTATACACAACATTGGCGAACAGGGTTCTTCTAAACAGCTAGCTATAGAAAACAGGAATAACTTTCTTTAGTTCTGACTGTTCTGCGATTTTATTTACCAGTGTTCTTCGCTTTGCACTTGCATCTGCAGTCAGTGCCGTCGATGGTCTGAAGAAGCGCTGTCCATCTGTACAATGGGCCAGCAAAAATCGGTTTAAGAGGTCTGAAGAAGCGCAGTTCATAATTTTCAGAACTTTTAAATAGGCTTTTTGAGAGGATTGTCACGATTCCACCAAATGTGGGTTTGCACTAAATATTTTCCCAAATATGAATGCAAATGGAACATCAACAGAAACATATATATTAGTAAGGTAGTTGCGTCATGTTACTCCGAAGCACTAACATAACACAAAGAAAATCAGAAGGTATAGTTGTGTCAAGTTCTCATAAATAATGTTCCCTGGATACATGCGCTCACACACACGTTTTCTGAGGGTATTGCTAGGTACATGCGCTCACACTCAGGGTTTCTAACCAGCAGGTTCAAGCAGTAGATGCATCAGTCATTTCCTGCTCAACGGGTGTTTTCTGAACCGGGTAGTACTGGAAGTGCAGCTCACCAACATCATCACCTGAAAGCTTCTTCCACCCATCTGGGCCAACGTGATAAACTGCAATGCAAGTGACAAGTAATGTCAGCCACAAACAAGACCGCTAACCACACACAGGTGATCATAAGGAACCTCATTCAATGAGCGACTAAAACGCCATGGACGCTCCTGGAACATAGCAAGGTAAAGCCAGTAATGGTTAGTGAGAACAGAACGTGCAGGTGCAAATGTCACAAGAACATCATCCTATCTTGGCTTATACTTCTACAGCAATATCTTCGTATTCAAGTTAATAAGTTGGTTTAGCTACTCATAACAAAATAGCAAAAGGAGATAGATGCAATATCACTAGACAGATAAAGAAGACCAGTTATATTATAACATGAAAAATAATAACAAAAAAATTATAAACGGACAGCATGAAGAAGATTAAAACATACCATGTTAGAGCATAAACAAATAATACCAAAAACAGGATAAAGAAACATAACGAAGTAGACAAACATACCGCTAACACAACCCCCACTTGCTCCATCACGGAACGTCGCATGATAAATAGCCCGTCGTGCTAGCTCACCAGCTTCCTCGACTGACATCTTGAAGCGGTAACTGAAAGGTCACATATCATGAACCTTTGAATTTAGAAGACTAAACAGAAGATAAACACAACAGACATGAAAAGGATCCTACCCTTCATCCAAAATACCATAAGCATACAGGGAACCAGATCCAACAGAGAACCTGTTTCCCTTGAGCCTGGCACCTTCACTATCAACATAGTACAAGCCAGGACCCTAGATCAAAAGAAAGAATCATCAATGAATAGATCAAAAACTTAAATAAACCAAAGATATACAATCAGATGCAACAGTTCACCTTCTCATCCCATCCCGCAATCATTGTACCAATTGACAGCCCCATCCCACGGTATGAATAAAGGATATTGGCCAATAGCTTAGAAGCACCAGTGACAGAGATCCTTCGCTTGTTTGCAAGCTCGTGGAGGCGGCACTACAATTGAGAACCTACATTAGTCCTCTATGCGAATATGATGCAAATAACAATGAGCAGAAGCAAGAGGAAAATCTAACCTTGGTGCCTAGGTTCCTGTGCCAGAATTGACAATCAGCAGCACCACCAGCCATTGTCCCCAGCATGTAGGGATTTATTTCAATAATTTTCCTCACCGTTTGTGAAGCTGAATATAAAGAAATGTGAGATGATTAAACAGTACACAATCCGATATCACAGGACTAAACATCAAAACAAAAACAAAATTTCTGAAGTCTGACTATAAGAACCCCACGTGAAGCCCATTTAGAAACCACAGTGAAGGCTTATTAGTAAAAGAATGAAGCTTTTGTCAATTTCTTCCATCCATCACATATCTAGGGTGTTAACTGAACCGAAAAGCTTTTTATCAATTTCTTCCATCCATTGCATATCTAGGGTGTTAATTGAACCGAATCGGTAATCCAGGCAAAAGTACATTTTCTACACTCAAAGCCTAAGTTATCTCCACATTACCTGGATCCACGCCACTGATATCATTAATGATCTTTAGCTCTCTGAAATAACTATTCCATTGAGAACACTTATCTTCCAACTACTTCGTGATGGCATACAAGCATATCCATCATATGGCTGTTTTATATCCAAACACAACCACAAGTTGTTGAGAATTTGTGACACTGTAGGTCCCTACTTAGAGCATCTCCAAGAGAGCTCCATAAACCTCTCTTAAACTAAATTATTGGGGTTTAAGCCAAAAAACCATCTCCAACAGGGCCCCAAAACAACCCCCAACTTTTTCATAGCCCCTAAACTCCCCTCATTTGTAGCTACAAACAGGGGAAGAATTGGGGCCCCATTCTTTCTTTTTCCCATAGAATAAATGTTTTGTGGCCCCAAATGCTGATGTGGCCCAATCAAAATTGATTTGATCCATTTTTAGGGAGAGACTGTTGGAGGAGGAAAGAAAAATTGCCCCTCATAAGTTTTTAGCTGGTCCCAAAAACTATTTTATGGGGCCTTTTTTATGGGGCTCTCTTGGAGATGCTCTTAATTATGTTATAAAACAAACAATTATGTCCCTCCTCTACTAGAGCCTAAAAACAGCTATAAAAACAACATTACAAATTTATAATTATTAAATTTGAGATTAAACCATATGGCACTACACAGAACTACATGGGATATGTATGCAGTCGGACCAAAATCACCAGCAGCGACCGCTAATCTCAGATAAAAGCCGTAATTTCCCAATGTAAAGAAAAAACACTTCCGTTCCACATAAAGATCTAAACTTCTCGATGATTCAACCGAGCTATCAAACCCTAACCGGCTCAAACACCCGAACCTAGAAGAAGGCGAGTTGCTCACATATGTAGCCGCCCATGCTAGCCCTAGAGTCGGCTGCGACGATGACGCCCTTGTCGAAGATGAAGGCGAGCGTGGTGGTTCCCCGCTTGTTCTTCACCATGTCCTTGGTGGTCGCCTGGAACCGGTCGAACTGCTCGGGATACCAAGAGGCAAACACACCAAATGAATCAGCACTAACGAATCTGACGGATCGCGCCAGAGTGGGGACATCACTCGGGGAAGGAGATCGAGGAGAGAGGGGGATCGGTTGCTCACGTCGGGGCAGTTGGGGAACTCCATAGCTGGCATGCTGGCGCCATCGACGTCGAAGAGGAGGCCACCGTCTTCTCCGGCGGCGGGGGCGCCGAACTGGGTCTCGAGTGGGATCGAGTGTCCTCAGGTTTTAGATTTCTCCCTTCCGTCCCATTCGTTCTTGCGACCAACAAAGAAGAGTTGGGTCAAGTGGGCCTTTGGGCCTGTGCCGGTGTTGGATCCAAGCTCGGATTGCGTGTATTAGTCCGTTACGAATCTTACGATAGGAGGCAGCACGGTTCCACTTTCAAAAAGGCCTATATGTCAACTAGCAAGTCCCTCACTTCAAACCTTCAAAAAAAAAAAAATCTAGCAAGTCCCTCTTGTTCAGTTTTCATTCAGTCCTACTACTTGACACTTTGACAGTCAGCTTAAAAACGATCAGATTTATCTCAAAATAAAAACAATCAGATTGCAGGCAGATTCTAAACCAATAGGACTGTGACAAGAAGATTCTATAAAAATCGTCTATATGATGTAAAGATTACAGGCAATTTCCAATTTCCCAAGGATTTACCTGTTTTCATTTTTGTTCAATCATTTTGTGTTTTTTTTTGCTGTCCAAGAACAAAAGAAACAAAAAAAACAACTTTCTGCATTTCTACTTCTATTGGATATTGGATCTAGTATCCAAACCGAAAACAAACCTGTAGCGAATAGACCTAGTTAATCGATCTCATAGAAAGACTTGCGCTCGATGAGCGAGCGAGCGAGCGAGCGAGAGAGAGAGAGAGAGAGAGAGAGAGAGAGCTCGGGCTCATATAGAAACCACACACACAAAAAAAAATGCTTATAGGCGCTTTGCCTGGTAACAAATAATGCAAAGGAAGGATTACAGTTCCAGGATCGTGCTTATACTTTAGTGAACTGCATCCGGAGTCAGTACACTCCAAGATTAGAGCACTGGCAAGGTAGACTCCCTAGAAAAGGATCACATAAATAGGAAATGTACTCAAATTAGTCAAGAAAAATGGTATAAAAAGTCATAAATCTTACATGATAAATAAGAACAAATTTAAATGACCATAATATTCAGATGAGAAAAAGAAACACTAAACCAAATATCAATGTCTACAAATTTCATGATTCCGAGAGTCGTATTATATTATATATAAAATACAAAAGGCAAACATAGTCCAAACACTAAAAAGGAGTGGAAAACAAAAAGCACCACGAGTTATCCTTGGAAGCCGACACAAAATTCTTCTGTGTCAGCATTAACTATAACAGCTTCAACCTGACAGGTTCCAACAAGGAAACGTGGCTTAAATAATATGGTACTAAAAGAAATATATAGGCAGTAAGTGCCAGGGGCTGCTACAATATAATGAAGTACAGCAAATGAACAAAGAAAGGGAGTATAAGAATGAGCTAAAACAGCCTAGAGCTAAACAAACAAGAAAACTTTTTTTTTCCGCGAAGTAAACAATCAAGAAAACTTGATAGGCGAAATTCTTCATTCCTATAGCCCTTACTAGGGTAAAACCAATTCAGCATGATTTCAAAATCCACAGAAAATTGAGGGGTGCTCACACTTCACCAGTTTAAAGATGAAGAGTGCAGTTGCAAAGCATCAATGTCAAACCATGGAATCCTGAAGTAGGAGCCAAAGGAGTTCTACAAAAGGCATGGTTCAGAGTAGAGTTCTACAAAAGGCATGGTTCAGAGTACGAAAAATCACACATGAAAGCAGACCTGAACCTGTTATTGCTTCAGTGGGTGCTTTGGAGGTAAAACCTTGGAAATAGATGAGTCAAGCATGTTCAAAGATTTTGTAAGAATCAAGATTAAAAATTGTAAGCATAATCATGCTGATGGAAAACAACCTCATGTTTCCAACAAGGCAGCGTCTGGTGCCTTGATGTCAGGCACTTCTCTAGCTGGTTCTTTGCCCGCAATTTAGAATAAACAATCCGAAAAGAATGACGATGCAAAAATAAAAGCTCTACAAGGTTTGGAAGACAGTGATGATGAGAAGGACCTTCTGGATGACATCATTGAGGTGCAAGAATCCAACAAAGAAATGGGTGAATCAAGCAAAGATCTTTCCAGCAGACTTGGCTAGTAAGATGCCCAAATCCACCTACTCTCCAGAAGACTCTAATGTCGATTCCCCCATATGACAGCGTGGTAAGCACAGAACCAAGAGAAATAAGACCTGACAATTGTGAGATGTGAAAGGTGATAAAAGCACATGATAAAAATTAATGGTTCAAGGCATGATAAATGCATTTTATGACCAGGATTTCCCAAGAGACACACAATACTGCAAATAAAAACCCAAGCCGCTATGTGGCATAGTTTACAACACCTGATGAGTTCATCATCAGAAAATTTTGTTTGATCCCAATTTAACATATCTACAAGGAAAACAGACGTTGTAATATATTATTTGAAACATCTCTGAAACTCAGTTCAGGAAAGAAGAATAATATAGCCTGAAGGAATGGCTATTCCAGAAGTTACATGAATAAGTTCATACTCCTAAAAGACATCGGTAGGGAGAATGGACGAAATCTGCCATCTTCAACACCAGCTAACATCTAGGCAAGTAAAACGTCATCTAGAACCTCCTCCTTTCATGACTACAGGCAAGCCATGCTGCTCATAGATCTTTAACAATCTCAATGCCCATGGAGTTGGCTGTGCCAATAATGGACTTGCACAAGGCCTCAAGAGACATATGCTTGCAGAAAGGGTCAGCCTGCTTCAATTTTGCAATCTCATATACGTGGCGGAGTGTGAGGGATGACACATTGCTATGGCCTGGACGACTGCTAGCTGTCTCTATCCCTGCAGCCTTCTTGAGGAACCATGATACAGATGGTGACTTGACTACAAACTCGAATGTGCTATCCTTGTAGGCAGTTAAGGTGACTTGCATAGGAGTTTCTGCTTTATATTTTTGGGTCCTGGCGTTGAAATCCTTGCAGAAAGCCATCAAATTCAGCCTATAGAAACCCAGTGCTGGACCAACTGGAGGTGCAGGACGGGCAGCACCAGCTGGAACGATAAGACGGATCGTTGCCAGCACAGGCTTCCGTGCTGCTAGATCTTTTAGGGTTGCCATCTTTCAGTGTATATCTGCACTGTAACAAGAGTTTTCCATCAAACCAGAGGATTTTTCAGTGAATTTTGGCACGAAGTGATGTAACAGAATTCAATAAAGCAGCAGCCCAAAACAGCATCAGACTTAGTGAAGGGTCTGTCAGCTGACCCCTTGGTTTGCGCTATTGAATAATTGGTCCACAGATGCCTGAAGTACAGAGACGCAATTTATGCTTCATACAGAGCATGGACAAAAGGATGCCATTTCAGACAGGTAACTTGTAGGTCACTAAAATGCATTCCTATTCTAATCGGAAAAACATTAGATTAGATACAACAATGAACCTCAAAAACTAATTATTATGTGACAGGAAATGATATTTGATCATTCATAAAAGAGAGCATGCTGGCAGTCTACAACTCAGTTCATGATCCTCCACTAGTCCGACTAGTTTTCGGCACCCTTATTGCTTCATTCCAAAAAAAGTACCATTGCTGGAAGTTGCCATCAGAATGTAAAGGAAGAAACTTAGATTGATTCGTGCAAAGTACTGAAGCACAAAAAAGTAGCGGAGCAGCCAGTCGTGCGGACGGATAGAAGCAAGGAAGTGAGGAAATCGGGAAAATAAGAAGGAAAGGAGCTTAACGACGGTCACGCACCTCACTGACGGGTCGCCGCCAGTAGGTGATCGAGATCCCAGCTGCTCGTCGCGGGGGCGAGGTGACGCGATGGAGTCGCGCCCACCCCTGCTCGTTTTGCGGCGTCGTATGGGTGAGAAAGCATAGTTAGGTTTTTACTCTCTTATTGGGCTGTTTGGGCCGACTAAGCCTAATGGGTCCAAATGTTTTACTTCTAGTTTCCGGGCCTATACAGACAATGTCGAACTTTCTAAATTTATACTTGAAACAATAGTATGAATTAATTTAAATTATAATTCATAATCTGAGAGTTGATTTCATGGTAAATTTAGTGACACTGTTTTCACGCTGTCATTATTTATATTTTGATGTTGGAAGTCAATTGAAAAGCTTTGATGAATCAAAACTTAATAGCAGGCACGGCGTAAGCTTGCCAATTTCACAGACGACACATTACAACAGAAGACCAGAGTGAGACAAACATCACACCATTCAGCTCTCGTACATGTACCAATGGTAGGAGAGGTACCAAAGCTTCATCAACGTAATAAAAGATTTAGAAATGATGTGTACTAGTCCGGAATCATTTGGATTGAGCACCATGTTTGCTTGTGCGAACTTTAGTGTCGTATTCATATCCAAAACAAATCTCATCAGAAAGATTAGTAAGGCCTACAATACAACAATGCCACAACTTGTTTACACCGATTAAAGCTCATCTTTGCCTCCTGCGAGGATCCTTCCTTGCGGTTGTGTATCCGTGCACAAACAACCTATTCACTCTAAAGATGGCACAGGGAGCATCGCAAAGTTACAAAATCAAGTAGCACGGAATTCCTCACTCGGCTGATTTAGATTCTTCCATTTGCTCATCTCCGGGGAGCCCAAAAATCCGAAGGTTTCGGTCCATCGAGCCAACAGCAATGTACTTGGCATCGGCTCCAAACTTCACAGCCGTTACTTTCCCTGTGGTACATTAGCAAGGTAATCAGCACACAACCAGAGAAAATCAAATACTGCAAGAAATAAAGGCAAACCTGTTCCAGATAAATCTGGTAACGTCTTGATAAGATTCCATTCAGACTTCACGTTGGCTACTTGATAAACCCTACAAACAAACAGAACGTAATCTTTCAGTTTTACAAGACATAATGTGACAGTAAAATGAGCTGTTTTCCTTTGTAAGAAGCATGGTCAAGATATGATGTAATACATATGTTTCTAACTAGATCAGGGTTGAGTTTGACTTAATATGAAGCTATGGAGTTCATAAGACACATTTTATGCTGAATGTGGAACAATCCACACTACTTTCAATTACTTTAAAGTGAACCAGCGTAAAGCATTTTCATGCATATTTGCCTTTTGAAGAAAAAAGAAGTAAATGAAACATGAAAAAAAGCAAGAAATTAAAATAGAGCTGATTTGGACCAAAGCCATGGCAAAACCATGCTGAACAACATACTCCCTCCGTTCTTTTTTATATGACACCATTGACTTTTTTTCTTTACTTTAACCATCCGTCTTATCTATAAGTTTTTCACGCTGTCATTATTTATATTTTGATGTTGGAAGTCAATTGAAAAGCTTTGATGAATCAAAACTTAATAGCAGGCACGGCGTAAGCTTGCCAATTTCACAGACGACACATTACAACAGAAGACCAGAGTGAGACAAACATCACACCATTCAGCTCTCGTACATGTACCAATGGTAGGAGAGGTACCAAAGCTTCATCAACGTAATAAAAGATTTAGAAATGATGTGTACTAGTCCGGAATCATTTGGATTGAGCACCATGTTTGCTTGTGCGAACTTTAGTGTCGTATTCATATCCAAAACAAATCTCATCAGAAAGATTAGTAAGGCCTACAATACAACAATGCCACAACTTGTTTACACCGATTAAAGCTCATCTTTGCCTCCTGCGAGGATCCTTCCTTGCGGTTGTGTATCCGTGCACAAACAACCTATTCACTCTAAAGATGGCACAGGGAGCATCGCAAAGTTACAAAATCAAGTAGCACGGAATTCCTCACTCGGCTGATTTAGATTCTTCCATTTGCTCATCTCCGGGGAGCCCAAAAATCCGAAGGTTTCGGTCCATCGAGCCAACAGCAATGTACTTGGCATCGGCTCCAAACTTCACAGCCGTTACTTTCCCTGTGGTACATTAGCAAGGTAATCAGCACACAACCAGAGAAAATCAAATACTGCAAGAAATAAAGGCAAACCTGTTCCAGATAAATCTGGTAACGTCTTGATAAGATTCCATTCAGACTTCACGTTGGCTACTTGATAAACCCTACAAACAAACAGAACGTAATCTTTCAGTTTTACAAGACATAATGTGACAGTAAAATGAGCTGTTTTCCTTTGTAAGAAGCATGGTCAAGATATGATGTAATACATATGTTTCTAACTAGATCAGGGTTGAGTTTGACTTAATATGAAGCTATGGAGTTCATAAGACACATTTTATGCTGAATGTGGAACAATCCACACTACTTTCAATTACTTTAAAGTGAACCAGCGTAAAGCATTTTCATGCATATTTGCCTTTTGAAGAAAAAAGAAGTAAATGAAACATGAAAAAAAGCAAGAAATTAAAATAGAGCTGATTTGGACCAAAGCCATGGCAAAACCATGCTGAACAACATACTCCCTCCGTTCTTTTTTATATGACACCATTGACTTTTTTTCTTTACTTTTACCATCCGTCTTATCTATAAGTATTTGTGTAAATAGTTAAATGTATAAGTTACCTTTAAAGCGCTTTTGATGATAAATCCAATAATATTCATTTCACATTGAAAAAATAATTATTTAAATCTATATTGTTGGTCAAACTTCAACGAAAAAGTCAACGGTGTCATCTTTACTCCTCTTAAAAACCGCAGTTGGTGATGCGGCCGAGTCGTCGTGGTCCGTCGCCCCTTCCACCAACGAAAACATGTGCCGACAGGTGGGGTCCATGAGCCTCGATCCCTCCCCCACACCGTCTCGTCTGTTCCTCTCCAATCTGCTCAGTCTTGTCCTCCCTCCGCCCCGCACCCGCGTTGTTCGCCTCCCTCGCCACCCTGCGTTCACATACGCCTCCCGGACGATTCTCCCTGCACCCTTGTTAGGGTCCTCAGCACCGTATCGCCAGTCGCACATCAGGTGACCGTGGAGGAGGCAGAGGCAGCATCCCGCTCGACCTGGCGAAGGAGAGCTCTGCAGTTCGAGTTGTTGAGCTCGATCTAGCAAAAACAACCCCTTCAGGCGGTAGAGTCCGCGCAAAACAGAGGTGTTGAGCTCTGGCAGCCAAGCTCGGAGGCGACAGTGAGAAATAGCTGGTGGCAGATGACGATTTGGTCATGGGAGCGCGATTGATTTCAGATCTGAGCACCGGTTGGGACAGGCTGCCAATTTGTGCTATCGATTTGGTCATTTGGACTGCCAATGCCACTGGAGGCGGGGGCAGGAGGAAGACGACCTTCATTCATTGCAAGAGAATTTTTAATACGTGTGGGTCCCACACTAAGCTGGTGCCTTGGGGTGGCTTGCTTGTAGGGCGTACGTATGTGGCGCACACACTACATGTGGCCCTCGTAGCACTTAATTTTAGTTACAATGACTTAAATTGATTAAAATTAAAACACGTGTTTTTCCAAAATTTAGGTGATTTTTCTATTTTGTTTTATTAAAACTCCAATGAATTTGAGATCTCTAGCTGGGTAATCAAATATTAGGCCACTTAGAGATCCTTAATCTCCTTAAAAAGTGTATCAAAACATCTATGACTATCTATTTCTCAATACTCACAGCATTCTGCTATACGAAATAAAATGTTTGATAATCCTACTAGAGATGTTGCAATTAATTTTATTTATGTTTAAATGATACTTGGTCCGTGGCAACGCACGGGCATCGAACTAGTCATATAAAAAAGAATGGAGGGAGTAGGCCACTAGCGAATCAAGTAATAAACAGCCTCCAATCTGGATTAGTTCCCCCACAATAACAGTGCCAAGAAGTATAAGCTCTCCAGCAACACTAGTGATGATTACAGGTAGTAACATACCTTATATCTGAACCACCAATGGCAAGATAGTTTCCACTAAAATCAAAATCCACTGCAGCACAGAAGAGATTCATATATTTGATTAGACTCTGGTAAATTCTACAGTAACAGCACATTAAAGTACCAATCAAGGAACCACCGATTATCAAGGGTTGCACAAGTTTGTTTCAATCTAGTGAGCTCCTTACCAGCGTTGGTTGGTGTGTCTGAGTCATAGGGAGAGAAGGTCCTGAAGTTTCTTAATTTTCGAAGATCCCAAAGTTTAACACCATCATGAGCAGCAGTCTGCAGATGGATTGTAAAAATATCAGGGAAAAAAATTAATTTCACATTGAGCCTGTCACTTTCTAGAGACATACATACCGCTAGGAAGTAACCATTTTCAGAGAAGGACATAGCAGTGACTTGTCCAGCATGCCCCTCAAACGTTGCAACATTTGACTACAAACAATGAATGGTTCACTAGCTTGTTTTAAGAGCATGATCAGCCAAAACACATTCTTAAGAAAGTAACATTATAATTTAACATGCCTGTGTCTTCACATCCCAAATTTTGACAACAGCATCAGTAGTTCCTGTTCCAAGGATAAGACCATCAGGATGGAACGATGCAGATGTATATCCCTGTTGCCCTGAAGCCTCACCCACCTGAAAATTGATCAAGCATATTATAGTATTTGTAAGTGTGGCACCTGCGTGTTTCATGGAGAAGGCACGATGCATCGTCACGGACAGCAAGGATTTTTGCATGTATATGCATATCGCGTGCATGTGTGCTTCAGAGGGAGGAGCAAACCTGTGCGAGGCAAGATCCTGTTGTCATATCATAGAAGCACCACGAGTTATCCTTCGAAGCTGACACAAAATACTTCTGAGTCGCATGAACTGTAACAGCTTCAACCTGATAGAATCCAACAAGGAAACCTAGCTTAAAAACACGGTACTAAAAAGAAATATATAGGCAGTAAGTGCCAGGGATTGCTATGATATAATTGAGCAAGTGAACAAAGCAAGGAAGCATAAGAATGAGCCAAAACAGCCAAGAGCTCAACAATAAAAGACACTTGATAGGCGAAATTCATTATTCCTATGGCATCAATGGTTCACTAGCTTGTTTCAAGGTCATGATCAGCTAAAACACATTCTCAAGAAAGTAACATTATAATTTAAAATACCTGTGTCTTCACATCCCAAATTTTGACAACAGCATCAGTAGTTCCTGTTCCAAGGATAAGACCATCAGGATGGAACGATGCAGATGTATATCCCTGTTGCCCTGAAGCCTCACCCACCTGAAAATTGATCAAGCATATTATAGTATTTGTAAGTGTGGCACCTGCGTGTTTCATGGAGAAGGCACGATGCATCGTCACGGACAGCAAGGATTTTTGCATGTATATGCATATCGCGTGCATGTGTGCTTCAGAGGGAGGAGCAAACCTGTGCGAGGCAAGATCCTGTTGTCATATCATAGAAGCACCACGAGTTATCCTTGGAAGCTGACACAAAATACTTCTGAGTCGCATGAACTGTAACAGCTTCAACCTGATAGGTTCCAACAAGGAAACTTAGCTTAAATAACATGGTACTAAAAAGAAATATATATAGGCAGTAAGTGACAGGGATTGCTGGAGCATGATATAATTGAGTATGGCAAATGAACAAAGCAAGGGAGCACAAGAATGAGCCAAGAGCTCATAAAAAAATACTTGATAGGCGAAATTAATCGTTCCTATGGCCCTTTCTAGGGTATTATAATTATGCGTCAGAATATGTTACAAATTAAGACTTACGACATTATGAAATCATGGGTTGTTACCTCTAACTGAGAAATCATTGAATAAATGGAACAGAAAAATTAGAAACAATGCGAAAAATTTTCAACAGGCACGATCTGGATGCGAATAGAAAGGAATCATGAAATTATGCATGCGGCAGACAGCCAACTATCTAACCATATTTCTGCAGATGGGAAAATTGTGGAATAAAGCACACGAGCATCATTGTTGAAGCACACCTAACTACTAACCTCAGCAGTATGTTCTCTCAATGTGTGGATGCAGTTATAGTTTCCATCCTCACTCCCTTGCCAAATGCGAACAGTCTGCAACATTTGCAAACCAATGAGCCAAGATAAACTGAATAAGAAGATATAACCAGATAAGTGAATAAAAAAAAGTAATAGCATTCTAATATCTTGCATAAGGCTAATTTGCCGACGCTTCAGCACTCTACAACTTAAGTAATCGCTAATGGCATCAAGAGGTCAAGAAAAATTCTGACAAGTTTGATTTTGATCTGAAATCTTCTTAGCCATTTCATTGCAAGTCGCATATTAAATTTAAATAAAAAGGACACATTCGATACTAAGAGAACCACAAGACAATAAACTGTCCATAGTACGTGGGTACAAGTACACTCACGTCTTTAAACACAAGAGACCCAACACAAACTTAAATTCTGAATCTCCTATTGACTATGTGTGAACCTCACTACGAAGTCAGAAGTGGCATGCCCTATCCATCTGGGTTCATTTATATAACTATGGATATCAAAACAGTTTAAAATATTATTTGTTCATTGGATTGTGAGAATGACAAGTGTTGTGAGAGGAAAAAAAAACTGAATGCTAGAATGACAAGTATTGTGAAATGGAGGGAATGTTATACTAGCTAGTCAACTGTTCACAACACAAACCAACTCAGTGGTGCCAACTACCCAGTTTCACACACAAAGCATTACATATTGAACGTTAAATAGACATAGTTTAGGCCAAACAAACTCGGCACTGGATCTGAAAAGGAAAAAAAAACTTGTCTTGTGCACATCTAAATCAGTATTTTGATTCAATTATTTCCACAACTATAATTATTGTGAAGAAAAAAACATGTGACTAAATTAAGTATCGACATAGCCACTATTGAACTATAGTTTCTTTTATTACTGAAACCATTAATAAACAGACTTACCTTATCTGCTGATCCAGTTACAAAGAGTTCATCCCGAGAAACAAATTTCAAAGTGGTTATCTGTGTAATGGAATGTTCTAGAGTTATGAAAAACTTCATAAAGATATGGAAAACAATTATATAAAGGAAACCACAAAATTCGAAAAGACATCCAGAAAGACCTTCTTTGAGTGGCCAGTAAGTGTGCACAAGATTTGACCAGATGTCCGATCAAAGAGTACTGCGTTTGTATCGATACCACCAGTTGCAACAATGTCCTGCCAACCATGATAAGCAGCATGTCAATGACTAAGTTAATCAAAATACTCCAAGTTATCTAGAGTTGAAACATATAGAAAGCTGAACTACGTTGATACTCAACTCATGATGATAACCGAGATTCACAAGAGTATAACTCATACATTTTCTGAGAAGGGTCTAGCATCAAGAACAAAAAACCGATTTGCCTTAACATGGAAATACCACACAGGAGCAGAGTTCATAAAGACCGAATACTAACCTAACCAAACAAAATGTAAAGAGTCCCTGTACGGGGACCAACTAACACTACATAATGTGTTGCATTAACAAAATAGCTCGCTATTGCAACCTTCCTACAGTAACAACATTGTGCAGTTTGACATATTCGGCTCACAAAATATAAATCTAGTACAAACTAACCTTCGAAGGATGAATGTCCATGGATAAAATTCCTGGCTTGTTCGTCTTGTGCAGTGGATGGCTGGAGATCTGAGTATACCTCTCGACTGCATCAATCGGCGCCAGAGTTGGTGGAATCTGAGGTAACACAAAGTGTTAATGCCTTAATTAACAACAAAAGGCAACTACAGCATAAATTACAGTGGATTAGCTTCCTAATTAGCACATGAAACATGTGAATCAGGATAATACATGATCTAGGCATTGTTCTAGTTATTCGTGTTGATTGATTGGAGTCACAGTGCATACCTGTCTTTTCTTTCGTTGAGCAGAAAGCATGGTATTGCACTCTGTAAGTTCATCAATCATGACAGGATGGATACCAGGTCGAATCTTCTTCCCGTCAGGACCAATTTCATCTTCCATTGCTGCATCCAAGAAAGCTGAACCATTAGAATCCTAAAACTAGAGAAATAACTTATACGGGCAACTTCAAACAGCTGAGACCTCGTTTTCCGTTCGAGACAACAGGTGCAGGAGCAGCACCAGCAACTGATGCAGGAATCTGTCTCTCAGCTTGAGTCAAAAGGGTTCTAGCTTCATCCCTTTCCTTCTTTAATCTGGCTATCACACGGCAGGCAGCATCATGCTGCGCAAGCCCAAAAGAAAAAAGACAAGTCGACAAATCAGTTACGCTTAACTTTTAATATAGCATTTAGTAAGTTAGAGGAGTTTGACATCAAATCTTTGAAAGGTGGAAAACATTAAGAGGCAATCTATGTGAAATGATGATCATTCAGAGCTTTAAAACATAACGAAGAAATTAATACAGGTATAATGAAACAGGATTACTTACTAAAAAGCTCAAGTGAATGTTTCCTACTTTTCTTAATTTTAACTATCGATAATAAGTACCAGCAAAATTACCCCAATTTGTACATTCTCATTCCCCTGATGATTATAACACAAATAGCATCACATGTTGATTCAGCTAGTGGGAACACAATCTACTGTGTAAAAATTAGATGAGCAAGGAAACATGGTCTAGCCAACAATTATACAGCAATAGCATCCTAGCGGACTTGATTAAAGCAAGGATAAGTTTCATAACGTGAAGTAGTATGTTCCAGATTGACCGGAATGACAGGCTTAAGCTATATGAATATGAACGTTGATATCGTTCCAAGAAAATGACAACATTTTACTTAAACAAGATATGATTGAAACAAGCTTCATTAGTGACAAAAGAAAGACCTGGTACAGTGCATGACTAAGTTCCTGTCTTGCTGTGTGCAGCTGCTGCTCCAAAGCAAAATTAGAAAGCATGAGAGCATCCCACTCCTGCAAAACCAACAAAAAGAGAATCCGACTGAGAGGTAGAATGGACCGTGATTCAAAAATTTGGAAAAGCT
This sequence comes from Eragrostis tef, assembly GCA_000970635.1. NCBI lineage: Eukaryota > Viridiplantae > Streptophyta > Magnoliopsida > Poales > Poaceae > Eragrostis > Eragrostis tef. The sequence continues at coordinate 77,031 of LAPY01002281.1, forward strand.
ATAGTCATACAATATGGATTGGTAAGATAAAGATAAGCTCCATAACAATTAGGTACAAAGAACACTGTGCAGTTCAACAATTGTCGAAGAAAAGATATCATTATAGGGTTTCAAGTTCTGTCTTTCCATCAAAAATAAGGTTCGCCAGAAGACTCAACTTAATTTTAGAAACACACGATAGTAATGAATGTAAACTAAACAATAGAAGAAATATTACCGACAGTTCAGAAACAATAATAGACATCCTGAAAAGATCCAGCAAATGACCAAAAGTAACTGTAAAAGGATCTTACATTCTGAAACATCCCAAGGAGTCCTGGAATGCTAGCAGCCTGCAAAGGCCTTGGCTTCACAACCTGCAAGTGCAAAGAATAGATTTCTTCAAGAGATTTTGCTGACAGGGAATTTGGGATGATAGTAATTAGATATTTCATTATTTCCGGATGACATGAGATTATCAGAGTTATAAAGTTGATAAGTATTGAGTCAATTGACAAATGGTGTGGTCCTATTTAGATGAAGCTATAAACGCTGCTGCAAGTATTCAAGATGGCAGACAAAATCAAATTCCAAGGTTAATCCAACAGCATTTTAAATTGCAAACTGTGGTACAACAATCTGATGTGTTAAGGACACAGACTTGTATTAAAACAGATTCTTGGTGAAGTTATATCACAGACTTTATACAGAAAGTTCTTCTGTATGCAAAATAGCAAACGAGCAATCTTCCTTTTCAGCTAATAGAAAGGGTGTTGTAACAGATTCGTGGGAAACAAAAACATAACCCAAAACAGCTCAAATGGCATGCATATAGTAGCTACCATGGTAAAATATTACTGTAAAATCATACTCTCATGTGTATCCGGGCAGCAAAAGCGAATCCACGAAACAACCATACAATAGGTGTAAGATTAATGTAGTGATGTCTTTCATGTGTTGTCTTATGAATCTCTGAGACATGGTTCATGGGGTTTTCTATCTCGCAAAGTAGCGATAGTATGGGGATGTGCGTTGGCATCTCAACACTGAGACTTTACAAGGGAATACAAAGTTTACTAATACAGTTGTGCACTTAAGTTTACTGTGCTGCCAGTTGCTTGTACAAAAACATGCAACAAAAGAAACGGGCAACTCAGGTGTTCTTACAGTCCACACGCTACTACAAACTAACCTAGCATAAACTAAGCACATCGGAGAAGCCTTACCTTGTTGGTCTTCACCGTGACGATATCGTCCATGGAGAGCTCCTCCTTGGTGACCGGGCACTTCCCATGGTCCTGCACCAGCGCCCACCACCACATAAATTTCGCGCAAACGTTTTATATCTCAAACGAACATGAGGCGAGATCTGAGACGCGGATGCCAACCTCAATGTAGCGCTCGATGAGCCGCCGCTCGAAGAGGAGACCAGACTTCTTGGACACGACGGGTTCGTCCGGCACCTCGCCGGAGACTGCGGGAGGACCCACACGAGTCGGGTCAGCGCGCGCAGATACGGGATCGGGGAGCTAGGGTTTCGAGAGAGAGCGAGATGCGAAGCGGAGGGGAGAAGAAGCATTGCTTACTTGCACAGATCATGGCGACGAGGAGAGCGAAACACGCTACTGAGACCGGGGAAGACGGGGCCGGACCCTCCCCGACCCGCGAGCTACTCGGCGAAAAGCGCAGGCGGCCGGCGGCGGGATGAAGCGGCGGCGGGGAGCAAGGTTTAGCCGCGCTAGGGTTCTAAAAATTCGAGTGGAGTGGGAAGTTTTGTCATCCTGTGAATCTTTTCAGTTTAGCCCCACATGGAGGCGGCGGGGGACGGGAAAGAATTGCAAGAAGCGCAATGTACTCCATCGAAATCGCAAGAACGCCCTTAACATAACGATTGGGCTCTCCTGCTGCGGCAGATCCTGATGTTACTTTTGGCCCATGAAGCCTGTCTGCATGCATTGGGCTCCCAGACGCTCGCGCTGGCCTCGGGGCACCGACCCAAATCGAAGAAGAACGCCGTGCGGCCATCAGTCCAGAGCACCTCCCCGCCGGTCGACACCTGCGCGGCTGCACGGTACAGCAGAGAGGATCTCGCGGCCAACAAGTCAATAATCACCATCGCATCTGCATCTTTGCATTGTTCGATTCGGTCGCTACTTACCTAAGCTAATCTGCTAGTACTAGGCACTGTGCTCGAACCTCGTCGCCTCGTCTTTTCTGTTTTGACAATTGACAGAGCTGCATTGGATTGGATTTGGAACCCGTGCTGGCATTGCTGCTAGGGCCATCTACTTGCGTGCATTGTACGTGCAAGTTACCAGCATGATGTGAAAAAAGGTTGCCGCGCTTTGAACATGTCCCGGCCGGCCTCCCAGCCCACAGGGACTTGGCCTAGCGACGTAGAGGAGACAGATTCCCGGCCGGAGCTAGCCTAGCTCTGTGTGTGGATTGAGAGACGCTGCTCTACGGCTTGTGTGAAAAGCATGCCCCCGGACACCCGAGCTGCCTACCACACTCTGCTCGTAGTTGTCAAGAATCCCTCTGTGAACAGGATTGATTGATTGGACGCCTATCAAATATGATCGGAGGTTTACTTCCTGTGTATTGGAACAATTTATTCGCCCGGGTATTAATACGGAACGATCTACGGATATTTTGCCCGGGTTGAGGCGAACATGAAGGAAGATACGCGACTGTAACGTCGGTATTCCACCGTTTACCGCAGGAAAACTCTAGTATCCGACACGCCAGATCGGCAGAGCCCCACGCCTGGAGACAGTCTCTCCACAACAGCAACCGATCGTTCGTTCAGCCGATCGACCCCTGCAACTCAGCAACTGTAAGGTACGCCGGGCACGTCGCGTCATCTCTTTCGCGCGCACGCGCCAAACAGGTCTTGCGTCCCGTCGCGCGATGCGAATATGTGCAGTGCCGCCGCCGCATCAGCGCAATCCCCCACGAGCACCCGACGAGGATCCCCCATTTCGGTCGGTTACTCTCGCGCCGCGCGCGCGGTTGCGCCAGGCTTGCGAGCTGCGTTGCTTGGTGCCCTGCACGTATCTTTCTCTTTCAGCCTGACGCTGACGATGATGATCTTTGCAGCATTGCTGATGTAGCTTGGCACCGCCTCTTCTTTCCCGTTTCGACAGAGCTGGATCCAAATGCTAGCTACTTGCGTGCAAAAGTTCGGCGCACTTAGAACATGTCCCTGGGGATTTGGCCTAGTGATGCAGAGACAGATTCCCGGCGGGAGCTAAGCTAAGTGGAACACAGTATATACGAGCCTGCATTCACAGGATAGGGCGGTGGCTCGAGACGCTGACAAGCACTACTGGTTCAATTCGGTACTCGCGCAGGTTCAGCTAGCTGGAGTACGTTCTTCTTTCAGCTTAGTATTAGTTTGCTGCCCTGCTTTGTCGTCAGAATGATATTAGTTTGTCGTGACTATTATATGCGAAGCATCGTTTATATTTTGAAGGGATTGATTGGTCTCTGATGCTGCGATAAGAGAGCATGGCTGGCACGGCACGATCCATTGTTTGTTCCACCCTATTCTTCCTATTCGACAATGGGAAATCACATAAATCACGTCGTGATCTCTGCCAGTCATGTCTGTCCAGAACTCGGCTACGAGCTACACTTTGTTCCCTAGCCTGAAAAACTCTTCAGGAACTAGAGAAACTTTTCCGTGCGGTTTGAACACATACAATTCGGCGCCCGAGACAAGACGTTTTTGCAGAAGATAGAGTTTATACTTCTATTACAACCCGGGCTCGTTCCAGGCGAAGAGGAAAGGCGCTCCAGACTAGCGGATTCGCTTGTCATCTCCTGAAAAAGATCTCCCCTAACTCTTATGACTCATGATCAAGGCATGATGCCCAGGATCGAATCACCTTTCGCATCCCCTCACCTGGCTCCTCTCCCTGAAGATCGTTGTTGTCGCTGATGTCTCCACCCCAGATGGCGGAGGCTAGCTAGGAACTAAACGAGTGAAAGCGCATGAACTACGTACCTCTCCGTACTGGCGTTAGCCGCCCCGGCCGGCGGCATCTCACACGCACGTCGATCGGACACGACGGGACATGGATCAGGGCATGGATGTCGCGCCTTGGTTGGCCCGACGTCGCAGTGCACCTAGTTTACGTACGAATCGCCGCGCGCTTCCTGCCGGTGCGTGAGCGTCCGCACGCCAAGCTCCGCTAACAACGCAGGGCAGGAATGCGCTCGAATAGTAGCAGGGTAGTGTGTGCCCCAACCAGTGCCGAGGATTGCCGAAATCACGAGGGTATTGCATCGAGGTTCTGAAAATTTTCCGTATGATCGATGCAGTATTCGATCTATTATGTCTTGTTATTGAAGGATAAAAATTTGAAGATTTAAGTTCTCTCGCAAGGGCTAAATGAAATGAAATTTTCATTTGGAAACAAGAGATTGGACTGAATTATGCTCCCTGTTCTTAAATTTTGCTCATGCATACAACACAAGCTACTGCCATTCACAGCAAAATTTCGGAACCTAGCAAACTTAGTTTGATAACAGCATGCGTAAACGTCGGTCGGGAGTTTTCTCCAACTGCAACACCGAAGCAAGACTCGCTGACGAGAGGAATTGTTATCCAGTTAAGGATCATAAAATGTTTTAAGTTTGCACAATTAAGTAAAGGGCTTGGTGTAGTACAGTATCAGCTTGACTGTGAAACTAGCTACTACGCGCCCATGCTAGAGATGCGACCCTACGGAAGGCCACCCAAAGATAGCAAACGGGTAGCCCCCCACCTACGCATGAATCCTCACACATCGGCTATTCTCCTGCTACTATATATGCTGCGCTGCGTTCTCCTACATGTATCGGAGACTTCCCTTGGAATTCTTGTTCCCTTCCATCGCTTTCCACTGCCTACAACTATTTCCTTTCCCGAATCCACTCCTCTATATCATCTGTAAATAGCTGTAGAGGTACACTTTCAGTGAAACAGCAGTGATCGTACGCATCTGCTGATTTGCAAAGCTCTCGGCAGAGATGATGTTCCAAGGGGACTTCTTCGGCACACCTTCTGACGAACTATGCATTGTAACTCTCCTCAACTTCCACATCCTTTTGGCTATATTTCCCTGTTTTATTGCCTGCAAGGCTGCAACAGTACACAAAGAATTATGTATTTTTTAAAAAATAGATGCATGTTTATTTTTATTGTGGGTATAGTAAGTCAACCGTGGTAACTGGTCGGTACGCTGATCAGATGGATGCCTACTGTGATGTACACAACATGTTCTCGCCTCCAAAGAGTACCGTGCAAATGTTAAATTCCTTACACCAAGCCACCAAGTACTGTTCAATAGTCGAATGCACAGCTTCATCTTCCCAACCGGGAATAAGAACATGTTCTTGCTTTAGGCATCTACAATCTTTGGCGTCGTCGTGCAGTCGATGTTGCTTCTCAGCTTGAAAGATTGCAATTTCCAGAATTCGTGTCCCTTCTTCGCAGTTCTATTCCATCTCTATCTAGATATACACATCAATAATCGGTTCATGCCGTGCGCGTTTAATTTGGATTGAAGGATCAGGTTATTCTTCAGCTTAGACTCTGGAGAGTACGTACGCATGCAGACTTGCAGGGTCCCTCCCACAAACGATTTTCTGCATAATCGCGTATGTATCAATCATTGCATGAGCTTTACTGCTTTTTGTGACGTCCAGCATCCAGTTCCTCAGAGGCATCCAGCGAAAATAGATGGCTTGGCTTGATATGTCACCAACCTAGAGGGGTTGCCAATGCTAAAGCAAGAATGTCTTTTTTGCTTTCCGACTTCAGTTCAGTTCCACATACGAAGCCTTTCTGCACAAGATTGCTGTAAATATTTTTTTTAAAAAAATTTATCACTGTTATTAATCCATTGATTTCTCCCCAGGTTTTGAAATCCCATATCACAGCTTATGAACGTTACTGCAAGAATTTTCACTTGTTGCAAGCATGCTTCCTAGATGCAGGCATGGTGAATGCTGGTGCAAATCGTAACTCTGAAGTTTGTCAATGATTGTGGGGAATAATTAAATCTCCTATTATCCTCGTAAAATAGAAAAAACCCGATGTCCCGGTCAAAACTGAGCTATGAGTAAGGGAAAACTAATCTTGGAGAAGCAGGGGCGGTTATGTAGTTCATTAGATCCTAAATTACAACACAGCACCTGCACAAAAATAGCTACCTTGTCTATATATATTTCAACTGAGAGCGTATTAAGATTTTGACAATGTGACATGTTTAAACCCTTGTCCCAAATAAGCAACTAGTATGGTTTGCTTGTTGAATCCAAAGTTCTTGCCGTCTCTTATGGGCTATAAATAGCCAGCAAACCTTTTTGTGCTCTGTCTTCCTGGCCTTATAAATAGAAGCTGTTGCCATTTGCATGATCTGCGAGCCTTTTCGTCTCCTTCGTCTTCCTCCCCAATCTAATCACCCTTCTTCACCCAAAGAGCATTCCTGATCAAGATAAATTCTTCGCAAAACCAGCAAGTAACTACCAGTTTCAAAGTCCCAAATCAACACGATCCATCATGCTTGACGAAGACCATCCCTACACCGTAATCTCTTGAACGAATATTAGGTTCTCAATATGTTCTCTGAATTTGTTTGGGAGTTTTAGAGGCTTTGTGAGGTGTTTCCAGGCTTTTCCACGGTTCAGTTGCTGCATGTCTTTTTTTATGTTGTTTGGTTGCCCATCCATAAATGTTCTTGATCAGGATTCCATTGGTTTGACGGTGGCAACGCAATGTTTTGATCTTGCTAGACCAACGGGTATGTTGCGCATGCTGCAATTATTGTTTGATGCCTATCATACAAAAGCGAAAAGGTGCGAGATCAAGAAGAAATCTCACAGCTTTTGGACCCCTTGCAGTACCAAGAGAATAGATGCTTCGACTTGATTGTTTTCGCGTATTGATCTCGATGAACTTTATATCCATTTCTCGGGGAATTTTGGTTATTAGGGAATTCTTTTCGCTAAAATTCCTAATCCTAATAGTAACATTCCCTCAACATACGTATCCCTCTACTGTTCTGAAGATGGCAAACAGAACATTACTGTTGCAAATACAACTGTACGGCATTTGATACCCTGAAAAGGAAGATTATAAAAGAATCACAGAAATGTGTCCACAGCATGCAATTTTTTGCTGTTCTCAATTCAGAGTTGCACAAATCTCTTGCATATTGTTGATTTTTTTTGTCAGTTTAGGATTTATGATGACTAATATTTGTACTCAACAGGTTGCAATAGCAGACTGTTTTTTTTTCTTTCTTATTGATCAAAGCGAAGTTTTGGGCTAACCTCTGAATTTTTGTTTTCCAGGATGACATCTCGAGCCCCATAGCGGCTCACCTCCTGGACTTCTGCGACGATGGCAGCGGCGGCGACCTGTTCGCGGCGGTGAACGCCACCTCGGACGTGTTCACGGCGTCCTCCGAGGATGCCTCGTCGTCGTCGGCCACGACGCCTCCGGGGCCCTGCAGCCACGGCGACAACACGTCGTCGGCCTCGGCCGCGCACTCGGCCTTCTCCCCCATGCCGTCCCTGGACTCCACCCTCTCGGCGCTCCTCGAGGAAGACGAGCCGCCGGTCAACGACGTCGAGCTCCTCCTCCCGATCGAGTACTCGTACGCCGCGGCGGCCGGCGGGGAGCCCCAGACAGAGCAGCAGCAGCTGCAGTTCGGCCAGCTGGCCGTGGCGCTCCCGTCAGACAACCCGGCGCTGCAGACGCAGATGAGCAGCACGGCGCGATGGCAGGAGTCGGAGGATACGTGGGCCTGGACGAGGCCCTGTGCCAGCCGCCGCCGCCCGGCGTGTTGCTCTCTGCCGGCGTCGCCGATGCGACGGTGCAGGGCGGATGCTTCTTCGGAAAGGAGGCGGCGCCGGGTGGCTTCTTCGGCGCCGGCGGCATGGTGATGCCCGTGATGGGGATGGACGAGATCGGCGAGTACCAGCGGATGATGGAAGGCGCCGGCGCGCTGGTCAGCCCCGACGCCGGATCCGGCGCGGCGCAGATGCCGTTCGGCAGCAATGCCGGCGAAATGCAGGTAAGAGTTCAGCGCCAGAACGCACGGCATGAAGCCAACGCGTACGCATGGCAAGCCGCTTGACCCGTCCTTGGTGATGCGTTGCAGATGAGCGGGAGCATGAGCCCGGGACGGCAGCCGGCGGCGGGGGCGGGGACGGATACGTCGAGCCTGGAGGACCCGAACTTCAAGAGCGCCCGCATCACCGTCCAGGAGAGGCGGGAGAAGATCCACAGGTACATCAAGAAGCGGAACGAGCGGAACTTCAGCAAGAAGATCAAGGTGACATGCACATAACACGATCGATCGATCAAAGCAACGAGTTTTTCTTTTTTCTCTTCGTGATTCAGCTCCGGCCACGGATGTTCACTGACGGCGTCGTGTTCTTTCTTGCATCCAACAATGGCAGTACGCTTGCAGAAAGACCCTGGCGGACAGCCGGCCCCGCGTCCGCGGCAGGTTCGCCAAGAACGACGACTACGGCGAGACGTCGACGGTGATGCAGAACCACGAGTATGAACAGATGGTAAGCGCTACAATATGTAAACTTCACAAAACTACGCTCGTGCTTTGGAGTCAAATTCAGAAAGCAAAGACAGTGAACATTGTCAAAAAATCATTTTGATAATTCCACAAAACTACTCTAACCGATGATCTAATATCAAAGAACCACAATGAAGAACTTTTGACAGCACCGTTTTATTGTCACTTCCCAGGCCGGCATCAAGGGGGAAGACATGCTCGACACTGACGCACTGCAGGCGCACTTCAGCGGGATGAACTCCTACATGTACAACCACACGGTGGAATCGTGGATTTAACACTACCAAGCAAAACGCTCACGTTTTCAATTTTTCCTGATTTGTGCAGATTTTGACAAACTCGTTTGATTTGGTCCCATGAAATAACCATGTAGCTTCTGAAGTGCTCGTTTGGTACTTTGGTCCCTTTGTTGTGTCTAAAATCTGCTTTCGCTTCTTTTAATTATTGCAACGGAACCTTGTAGCTACGGTTTTGCAGCGGAATAATTTTGTGCATAGATTTACGGTCATGTACCCCTACTTATATTTTTCTGGTTAGAAACACAAACACAGCTTCAGCTGCTACACATGATATTTTATTCTTCTAAATATCAAAAAATTGACCTGACATTATAGAATAATACAGAAGAGAACAGAGACTGTTGTTGCAAGACAATCGAGAGCAAAAATTTGATGTAATATTTTTACTTACAAAGGGTGATGCTTTTAGGATAGAGACTATTACTTGAAAAACAGGAGTGATAATTTTCACTTGGGGTCGTTTGAAGACATAAATTTCAAGGAACTAGCTTAGGCAGCGATCTCAAAAGGTATCACAAGATGCAACGAAAGGCAAACTACAATTTACTCCTCCATCCTCAGTTTGAACAAACATCATAAAACATTCCCAATAACAGATCACATTCAAGTACATCCCACAGATGTTCCAAGTACAAAACTGCAGCAAAGAGACCTAAATAAGGAGCAACTAAATTTCCTCCAATGCCACAATCTTTGATATCAGACAATAGCATTTGCAGCACTTGCGATCCTAGGCCAAAGGTCAGCACACTCCTTGCCAATGGGTCCAGTGATAGCAGATCCTGCAAAGTGTAACCAACGTGTTCAGCAATGTTGCTCTATGACTCCAGGATTAAGAAACAGGGTACAGGATCAAGTAGCAACCGAAGTTCTTACCTTTCATCTCACCCTTGGGGTTCACAATCACTCCAGCATTATCTGCAAATTCAGTTTATCACCAGGTTAAGATTTGAGGTATCAGCGAGAAAACAGCAAAGGCGTTCATAGGGCTGTGCATCAAATAGGCAGGATCTAGGCATCAAACGCTACTGCCCAATCATTCATCATGTTACATTACAGCAATCCTAAGACAAAACCTTGTATATATCATAACTAATCATACCTACTAAGGAATCACTGAGACGTGCACAATGAGGGTGACTTGCAGATTTAACAAGCTAATCAAAACGCATTACATGTAAAAATAGTGGAACCCCAACCAATTGACAATTGCCATATCACAAAACACTGTAGAGTGAAATATTTGTCTCATGGCCAGTCCCAAAGTTTCATAGCAGCAGCGCCGCTGCCTAAGGCGATGGAATATGAGACCACTTCCAGATGGAGGAATTCTAATGAAGATAGTCCTCAAAGAAAACCTCAACATCAAAGAAGCTTAATTTATGACATTTACTTGGGAATATGCAAACATGGTAAGTTTGCTCCTTGTAAAGCTGAAGGACCTTTCAGCCCTTCCGTCAGTGAGTCTGTATTTGCAGATAGTGATAAAAGCCAGAAAAGAAAATGAATGGACTCCAACCCCAATGACATCGCCTACCACAGCCAACAGAGTGAACAAAGCAAAGCGATAAATACAAACACAATGATACTAGTTCACACTTCACAGTTATTTCAAACTTGGGGCACATAAGGATGGAGAATATCAAATTCCAAAGGCAGGGCCTTAAAATTATCAAAAGCGGCAGAATCAACAGGTCCTAATCAGACTAGCATAGTAAATGTTAGTACTGACAATCAATCATAACAAATTCAACAGATTTATAAGCAGCCACAAGCATTCAGATCATATAGTGAGGACGGATCTACGAACCTACCAAACAAATATAGTTCAGATCAATCCAAACAACAGGATAAAAGATGGCCTTAGCGAAACAGGCAGTAATCTAACAATATTAGTGATGATTCACCCCAAAATGATCATTAATGGAATGATCTACACGCAACGCCGCCGCGTGGGTTCATACTACGCACCAAGAGGACAGCATCAAACTACTCGATGTCACCAGCACAACAAGATCAAGAGTGAGCAAGGAAGCTGTATTAGTTACCTTCGAAGTACATGTAGACACCGTCCTTGCGGCGCCACGGCTTGCGCTGGCGGACGATGACGGCGGGCATGACCTTCTTCCTGAGGTCGGGCTTCCCCTTCTTGACGGTGGCCATGACCATGTCGCCGACGCAGGCGGACGGCAGCCGGGTCAGCCTCCCCGGCGCCCGTGTTGTCGGCGCAGTTCACCGTCGCTGCCACCGGCAGACCCAGCGACATGCGGAACTTGTTCCCCGCAGACCCACCCCTCCCTGCAAGCATACCATTTCGACAAAAAGAGTAAAGTCAGCGAGGCGAGCGACGGATGGAGGAACCAGATCGGATGGAGAGTGAGGGAGGAGGGAGCACCGAGCACGTACCGCGCTTCGACATGGCGACGGCGGCGCTTCCAGCGGCGGCGGCGCCAATAGAAAGGGTTCGGCTAGGGGTTGCCCTAC
>LAPY01002283.1:0-19445 GCA_000970635.1 Eragrostis tef
GGCCGGTCTCGTCTCGAGTGGCAGCTCAGCGCGGTTGCCATTGCAACTGCCCCCTCTGCTGCACCAGCACTACCCAGTGCCCATGTGACTCTTACCCGACGCTTGTGACCTGATGCTTGCTGGTGCGTGCATTTGCACTTGACGGCTGGTAAGATTAACCCCCGTACTCTCCTCACCTAATTAACGTGATGGAAATGTGATGCACGGCCTTCCGGATTGGGGTGGGTCGTCAAAAGGTCCGCGAGACATAAATCTCGTTGGGACCTGCTTGTCCAGAGACAGATACCAACTTGACAACTTGTACATTTTCCGCCGTGCATGTGCGTTCCGCCGTCGAGGAAAACACACTGGTGGATCGGTGGCACGGCGCGCGCGACACTATTCTAAGTTCAGCCCCATGCTTTCGCTCGCAAGTGAGACCATGCCCCAGAAGCTTTTGGTAGAAAGAGAAATTGGTTGCATGCACCTGACTGGAGGTGGCCGCCGCATACCGCATATGGGCGCTCCGTCGCCGGTTTTGTTGCAGTCGTTGTTCGCGGCATTGGACGGCGAGTTCAGTTGTTGTTTAGTTTGATTCGATCGTTTTTTATCTGCGCATTACATTCATAACTAGATTGCATTACAGTATTCGTCAGGGTACAGGGCCTACTGATGTGCAGAGTATGGTTCACGCATGAGTCTTGTCCTTTTTCTAGACCAACAAGCTAGCATGAAGCCACTTTTCTGGTGCAGCTAGAATACTAGCTTATAGCTATTTTTGGCTGTCTGATTAGACACACATTAAGCATTCTTGGTAATCCTGTTGCTTGCCTCCTCAAAGCCTCCAGACTGTTTCCGTACAAAGCTGGAAAGTTGACACTGAACTTAAGCAAAGGTCGTGACAAAACTGAGATCGTCTAATCCTACCAGACTGCACCAACGATCGATAATGATTTCAGTTCAGTTACAGGAAGCAACACATGAATTGTGGTTGGTCAAGTTTTCGGAGATGGGTAGGTTGACGGAGTCGCTTTTTTCTTTTCCCATTTAACCGGGAAAGAGTACAAAGAATGCGCGCCTGTGTACATCACCAAAACACGGACCCTGCTCTCTTTCTTTGTGCGTATACAGAGGGGGGGAAATGGCAGTCCCTAGTATTGACAGGGACGCAGGAAATATAAGCCAAAAAATGGACTTTCCACGCGGCCCAAATCTCTGTCGCCGCCGATCGTTTTCCACAAAAGCTCAGCCGACAGCGACGTGAAAACGACACAAATGAGATCTTGTTACTTTTCTCTGATCCTTCTCCTGTTCCCTTGATTGGACTTCTCGAATGGAAGGTGTACTTGTAGCCTGGCTTCCGGCGCAAGCATGCGCGCGCATCCAATCGAGTGGCGTCCGACGTACGTGCGTGCGCTGAACTGCTGCTCGAGCGGTTGGACCGGTGGTCGAGATGGTGATGTCTGCGACGTCGCGGTGAGGCGTGGTGCGTGCATGGTCCGGCACGTAGCGGCTGCGTTCCAGGGCTCGGGTTGACTCGCGCGATGCGTACATGGAGGAATTTAGAGGAGCAATGGTGACGATGTACGCGGTGAATCATGGATGGACTGGACGAATTGTCACTGGGACGACGTTAGACGAGTCACTGGGAGTCTGGGACTACGCTGGGCACGACACCTCCTCCCTGCTTCTCGAACACGTACGTGACCGTGCACACGTCTCGTGTGCTGACTGCATCAAGTCGGGGTGTGCACACGGCACGGGAGAAAAACAGAACAGTGTGAAAAGACGACGTGGAATGGAAGCACCTCGCAGTTTAAACATGGCTCAACTAGTCAACTTGGCGAAATGGGGAGGAGAGAGTGAGGGAGACCGACACCGTGAGAGTCACACTGGACTCTGGAGACACGACGACCCGTGAACACACTGGGCCGTCCGCGTCAAACGATCCAATCCTTTTTTTCTCTGAGCAGGCCGCGCGGACTATCAAAACAGGCCGAATGGGCAATCTTTTCTAAACGGGCCAACATTGATGTTCGTCTAAAATCGAAATGCACATGGGCTCTGCTAGCCTCACGGGATTTTTTTTCTTTTATCATAGTAGCCTCACGGGATTTGCCTATAACACGAAGCAAACGGCCGTCCAGAGTCGTTCTCTGAACGTCTAGGAGACGACGAGATGCAGCTATCATCATACTCCAATGGCCGACAAACCGACCGCACGACTTGCTACTTGTCGTCGTACATTAATCCTCGAATCAATCGTCCAAGGAATAATGCGGTTGTGATGCTTGGACTCTGCCGTTCTCGCCGGCAAACCAAACCCGGCGCTGCTTCACATGCTACATCCAGTGCAACCAGGTCTGCCCCATCCCGGACCTTCCTGTCGCAGCTTCTGAAAAACAAGTGCCACCACCAAGACGGTGTGATTAACTTTTCTTTTTCTTTTCTTGCGAGAGATGTGATTAACTTTTCTGCTACCTTGTGCTTTCGAAGTTAGTTATGTGATTTGTAATAATAAACAATTATATTTATATGCATTGGATGATGCAGAAAATGAAATATTAAAGCACGCCAAGTCCGCGAAACGCTACATGTGCCCAACAGAAGCGTCGTCATGGAAGTGTCTTCTACTGGAGTACTTTCAGCAAATTACATTAAGGAAAAAAAAACACCCTCCTCTATAAAAGGCTAGGTGAAAGTTTCATTTACCAAACCGACAAATTAGAGCATGTGTGGTTGTTATAAGTGCTAGTCGACTAAATGCTCAAATAACAAACACGATCATATAAACGGGACGTTGCAGTCCATCCAAACAATCCAGCGTTTTAGCTGTCACCATTTGGTTGTCAACTGCTTGCTCGTTTCTGTTTGGTGCAAAAAAGAAATTTTCATAGCTACAAAATGATTTAAATATATCATTCTGTTGGCAGGCAATCGCGGATGGGGAAATGGAAGGTACAGAGGGTAAGGTAAGGACACTTTTGCTGGTCCTGCCCCGATCTCCAGGGATCCTAGTTCTCTGAATTTCATATCAGATCCAGATAGGCAATCAGGCAGCAACTGCAAGCCTGCTAGCTACAGCCACACGTTGCTTTCAGTTCTCTTTCACTGTGTCTGTGCCGGCATATCAATGGTGGTTACCACCGACTAACGACATCGGTTTCTCCTGCTAGACATCATGAATGCGGTTTAGTTCATCGGAGTCGGTCCATCGTACTAGAGGATTAATTACCCACGTGTTGTTCAGTTACACATGATATCGATATGCCACCTTGAACTGTACGTGGACCAACAAGAAAGCTACGGTAACCAAGTTAATCCGTTCATGCAACTGCTACGCAAATTCAGTTAGCTAGAAAGCTACACACGCGCCTGAAAGTGTCAAGAGTGGGTATGTGACCATTCTCCTCTCTGATTTTTTTCACTGGCCTATACCCTTTCTTGTGCGGTACTCTCTCCGACTATTTTATACTCCATATGGTATTGGTCAGTTACTCTCTCAGACTCCGACATTGTACTGTTAGATTACTCAACTAGTCACTGATCATTATACTAGTACTTCATCCTCCGAAGCAGACCGGAATGATCTTTTTCGAATAAAATGTAGCAGGTGTGTGTGTGTGGCGTTTCTCCGAAGCTTCACATCATCCATTGAGACGCACCTGCTTCTCTTTCGCTAGATCTTCTGACAAGCATCAATCTCTCCCCATCCCCATCCGGTGGATATTATTTTGTCCAATTACCACTGTGTGTAACAATAAATAAACAGAGAAATTCTCAATGTGAGTTTTTATGCTAAATAAACAACCGAATGCATGCATAGAGCTAAAACTAGTGCTTTGTTCGTTAGAAGACAACATTTGTAGTGCTAGATTACTCAACTAGTCACTGATTCCTTACTGGTGTATACTTCATGATGTGTGTGGATGGGGTTTGAGCATTCAACAGAACTGAAACCAGAACGTACTACAGATAAATTAGAAATGACGAAACTCTTTCTTGTATTGGCAATTTCCTCTAAGCAACCACTAGGCAGCTGTGTATAGCATCCGGGGCATTGATCGCCTGCATATGGCTCAACTTTTGCAAATTATATTGGAAAGTTCCTCCCTTGTACACCAAATAACTACATAACTGTACATGCACAGACGGACTGCTTGCTTGCTCAAAAGGATATATACATAGAGCTAGTACTGTCGGATACCTAGGTTAAGGTATCCTAATCAGGATACTTTATTGGACCAACAAGAAAGCTACAGTAACCCAGTTAATTCGTTCATGCAACTGCTACACAAATTCAGTTAGCTAGAAAGCTACACATGTGCCTGAAAGTGTCAAGTGGTAGTATGTGGCCATTCTCCTCTCTGATTTTTTTCACTGGCCGCTACACTTTCTAACAGCACAATGGTATTGGTCGGTTATTACTCTCTCTGACTAGGACATTCTGCTGTTAGATTATTCAAGTAGTCACTGATCATTTCTAATACTAGTACAATTCATCCTCTCAAGTGGACCGGAATAATCTTTTTCGAATAAAATGCAGTAGTTTGTGTGTGGCGTAACTGGCGTTTCTCTCCGAAGCTCCACATCATCCCTTGAAACGCACCTGCTTCTCTTTCGCTAGCTAGATCTTCTGACAAGCATCGGTCTCTCCCCGTCCCCATCTCCGGTGGATATTATTTTCTCCAATTTCCACTGTGTGTAACAATAAATAAACTGAAAAATTCTCAGTGTGAGTTTTTATTCTGAATGTCAGTATCATTAGTCATTTACAACCGCGTGCATAGAGCTAAAAGCTGTAGTAATTTGTTCGTTCGAAGGCAACATTGTACCCATAGCTCACTCAACAAGTCACTGATCATTATTGGTGTATACTTCATGTTGTGTGTGGATGTGGTTGAGTATGTAAATGAGCAGAATTCAACAGAACTGAAACCAGAACGTACGACAGATAAATTTGAAATGAAGAAACTCTTTCTTGTATTGGCAATTTCCTCTGAGCAACCACTGGCTGTATATAGCAATAGCATCCGGGGCATTGATATCATCACCTGCATACGGCTCAACTTTTTGCAAATTATATTGAAAAGTTTCCTCCCTTGTACACCAAATAATTACATAACTGTACATGTACAGATGCACTGCTTGCTTGCTCAAAAAGGATATATACAGAGCTAGTAGTAATAGTAATACACTAGTATTGTACCCTATAGATACACGTGATCCTTCATGCCTCACAATAATCTCAGGGCTAATGGAGGAGAGGAGCATACAAGCTTCATCCATGAACGATCTGGATCACCCTTTCAGTAGTTTCCTCTGCTCACTGCTGCACCAGCTCGCACTGCAACAACAAGAAACGACATAAATCTTTTTGCCAGTACCTAACATACAACAGGAAGAGAACTATCAAGCACACGCATGCATGTGTAATTATTAAGTTGAGACAACACTTACCAAGGTTCTTCTGAGACTGAAGAACCCTCACCAAAAGCTGCATCGTGTCAACTTGAGCCTTCAGAAACACGGCGTAGTCTAGGGTTTCACCAAGCAAGGTGCACTCGTCCATCCCTTTCCCTCCCGGCACGATCTCTCTCAGTGCCCTGGTCCTCCTCCTCACCATGGCCCTTGCAACAACTCCGGCCGCCTTCGCTGTGGCTTTGCTCTTCGGCCGCGCCCGGAGGCTTCGTCGCCTCCTCGAAATCCTCTTGCAAATCATCTTTCTCGTCCTGTACTCCGCAGTAGATGTGCTTGTCGCCGGATGAAGGTGGCCCTGCGAGAGCTCCGCCGCGAGCGACCGGCTCCAGCACGGCGCGGAGCCCCTGGCAGCGGCGAGGGCCGCGTCGGCGGCGTGCCGGACGGCGTTCTTCCTCTCGTGGAAGCTCATGTCCCTCGATGCAACACCGCGCTTCCGGAGACCCAGAAGAAGGTTCTTGAGGATTGCATGCTTGAATTGCTTGGAACCTTGCATGTTTGGACTCGGCGAAGACAATTCTCAGTCACTTGAAATGGAGACACACCCTTCAGAAATATGCTGATTGCCTTTGTCAATTGCGCGTACAAACTATACGATGTTTTAGCCGCTCGATCAAGGACGAGATATTTGGTGTGAAGATTCGGAGAGAGAGAGGGAGAGGGAAAAGGAAGGTTGTTAGTTTGATCATCACAGGAAGCGGTGTGCGAGGAGGCTATATATGGCTGTGATTTGTTGGGAGGAGGCGGTGGCCCTAAACGGCGAGGAGACAGTGCACATGCGTGCACATGGGAGATGGTCAAGCGCCCAGGTCCACAATGGCATGCCATCTTGCCTTGAATTGATATGCGGCATTAGGCACCAAGTACTGGTACTTTGCGACGTCTGCAGAAAGGATTAGAGAGGTCCCATCTCATGTTATGCATGAGTTGTGTGTAGCCTTACGCGAACAGTACACACTAATAGTAACATGATCATTTAGTACAATTTCAACTAAGCAAAAAGTTGAAGAAATCGTCACATGATCATTGATCGGCGAGAGCCCGGCTCGGGTAGACACTGAAAATATATAGAGACCCGTGAAACTAACCGGCAAGTGCTTGCAGAAAATGTCAGATGTGCTGATTTGCATGCACAGGACTTTGGGTTAACCTTGGGACATCTCTAGCAATTTGAAAGCGTTAGTTGAGCTAAATGAATATATGGCCTGTGATGAGCATGTTGGCTACTAGACATATAGGTCATACTCAAGCCCTTAATTTGCGGGACGGCTAGCTTATGCCCCATCATATTATGAGAGCGTTCGGTAGTGGCACGCATGTGGCTGACTGTCCAAGGAACGCAATCAGTTAAATTAGTTGTATGCTTTCCGTATTTCGAGCGTGTAGTTGTTGTTTCACCCTGCCGGTCCTGCTCCCTCTCTTGTAATAAAGCTACACATGGATCGATCCTGCTTGAAATCAACGGATGGAAACCGCGTGTGAGAGTTTCACATCGCGAGCACAAAGCCACATTGCTTTGCTACTTAAAAATGGGCTACTATATATAGGCCAGCTGGTGTGATCCATGGTTGGATCACTTTCCGAGCTCTAGTAGTACACACCAACCACTGTGCATGCACGGGCACCGAATGAACAAAACAAATCTAAGCAGAGACGAGGTAGCTAGCCACCAAACACGCACTGCAAATCCGCAACGCGATGCTGCGCAAGCGCTCGGAAACTTCTGTTCGCTCGGTTGGTGCATCGATCGATCGATCCCATGCATGCATGTGCCATGTTTCTGTCCCGGAGTTGAAGCCCGTGTTTGCCTTTACTACTCTACCTCGTTTTCGCTTGAAAGAGATGGGCCGCGTGCGTGCAGAGGGGGCCCCGGGCCGGGGCGGCATGATCCGGGGAACGTGTGGCGACGAGGTGGTGGCCGGCCGGCAACTGTTCATGTGCGCACGTCGGTTTTCAGCTGGGGATTCGCCGGAGCTGAGTTCAGAATCAACACCGCGAGCGGCGGCGCCGGCGACGGCGAGGAAGGTGGCGAGGCAGACGGTGGAGGAGAGGACGAAGTGTGAGTGACCGATGCAGAGTTCAGAGATGGTGCTTCGCATGTTCAGAGTTCAGACGGCCGGTTCAATTCAGGGGAAAAAAAAAGCAGTAGATGCTGCTTGAACAATGAACTGCACTGCATAACTGTCCACACCTGGCTGTTCAACTCGTGTCGGTCACGATAAGTAACACGCATGCACGACGACGACGCTAGCTAGGAGTAGCAGCCTAGCGCAGGACAAAAGGAAACGTGCCGGCCGCCGAAACAGGGTTGGCGACTTGCGCGAGAGGGACGAGCGGAGCACAGTGGCGGGGGGCCATCGGCACAGGCATTCTCAGGATCCATCACGTCGCGCGATGGATGGTACGTATACGTGAGCTCACTCACACGCGCACAGAACAGACACATGCACGTCGCCTCTGCACGTAGTCGTAGAGATGCAGGTAGCCATCCCGCTCCTCTCAGCCGGATGCAGCAGATGCAGGCATGGAGCACTTGTCACATCCGTTCCGTGCTGCATCGCTGGCAGTTAATGCGTGCAACAGTGAGCGGCGAACGCGTTGCTTTCTTCCTCCTGCGTGCTGCATTTCAGCGCTTGATGATGGTCTATCCCTGGCCTCTATCTTTCAGGCTTTTGTGATCAGGCACCGATGAATAGAAATGGCGTAGCTTGCCCATACTTGCAGGCACGCGGTGATTAATTGCTCATGGATTGCTAATAGTAGTAGGAGCAGGAGCACCAGAGTCAAAAAAAACTTTCTTCCGCGTCTTCCGCTCACTTTCTCATGACTCGTGTAAAAGCCTGAAACTTGCAAGCGAGCAGTTTCTTCAGGCTTTCAGTAACACCAAAGCCATAAAGATTGGTGTGAATCAGTATCAAAGTCACAGCTGAGACTTCGGACAGACTAGGGTGATGAGAATGTCACATGTAAAACAGAAACAACGATCTGGTTCTGATCATGATTCAAGTTTGGAAATCAGTTTTTTTTTTTCTAGAGCAAACAGTTGCGAGAAGGCTTCCCCTGAAAAGCCTCGTGATGAACTTCTGCGAGCTACTCCTACCTCCTGTTCCTGTCTTCCTGAGCCTTCTGCCGATCGATAGATTTCCAATATGACGATGCACTGAGAAAAGAGATGAATCATGAATCTGCTGACATGATATCTCTTGCGTGTGGTTGCAGGCAAGAAATGTGGTGCTCTTCTGCCTCACCTGTGCATATGTATGCAGACTAATCTGAAACGTGTGCAGTTACACAGGGCCACAACTAAAGCGTCCCATGAAGCATTTGCATGATGTGATGCAGAAAAGGTGATGTTATAACGAGGGCAGCCCTACCAAAATCGAGGTAAGCACAGTTTTTATTTTCTACTTTTACTTCTTCTTCTTCGTCTTCTTTTCTTGGTTCCAAGGAGTGAAGCCATAGAATTGCTGATCTGAAGCAAATAAGGGCCTGTTTGTTTTTTTAGCCAGATTTTAGCCATTTAGAATATTGTCATATTTACGAGACAAATTTAATGAGGGTAATTATGTTGTAATTAAGTCATAATTAGAAGATGGTTACTGTAGCGAAACATAGCTTAATTAGGCTCGTTAGATTCGTCTCGAAAATTAGCCCCTATTTATAAAAAGGTTTTGTAATTAGACTTTATTTAATATTTCTAAATGGTAATATTCTCTCTTGGCTAAAATTTTAACCATTTTAGCCAGGATAACAGGCCCTAAAACTGCAAGGCTTGTACTATGCACGAAGACAAAAGATTAGTACGAGTACAAAAGCTTTACTCTCGAGTCCCAACACATGAGCACGGTGTCATGTCGAGAACAGAAATCAACAGAAGCCAATAGCTTTTGCTACGTGCCTGTAACATCACGCTGCAGGACGGTCCAACGCCATCTCTTCTTCTTTCTTTGGCAGCCTGCAGGCCTGCAATGTAAACATAAGAATAGGAGAGGCACCATTTAATCCTCTTTGCACCCCCTGCATCGAGTTAGCTCGCGGCCATTACTCCTCTCTTTTAGCTTCAGGCTCTCGTCTCCCGTCTCTCTACCGTGTATATAAAGGGAACGCCTCCATGGCTCCATCTCGTGTGAAGTTTCGTAGCTGCAAGTTAAGAGTTCAAGCTTGTACAAACTATAGATAGCGCATGGCTTTTGTTCCCCACATCATCCCAGCTTCTTCAGCTCCTCACACCACTTGCAGTACGCTCGGTTGTAGCTTAAGGTGGCTGGCTATACTGATGATCAGCTCAGTTCTTTCAGCTAGAGCTAAATGGCGCGACAGCAAGAGCGCCACCATGGCTTATAGGCTCCACCGTGAGAGTGCAACCATTGTTTGTCGGCAACACCATGAAATCTGCAGCTAGCATGTCTACGGCGCTATCTTCGCTGAGCTTTTTCTCGCCTTCCAACTTCATGGTTCGAGCTTCACCAACCATTGTCTCTATTTTTCTTGACCTTGCAAGACCTTTGTTCATGGGTATTGCACCATTTCTATTGTTCCATTACTTTCGCACCTTTGTGCTTTCTTCCACGGCTTCCTGCCTTGCCGCTCTTCTCCTCCCCTGTCTATCCCTCCTGAGCTAGCAAGTGATTGTAAATTGTTTTGTTATCTAAAGCATGTGTTCAGTATTTGTTCACTCTGTGTTACGCTGTGTGTTTATGAGTGTTGGTTGTTTAGTGTTCAGTAAAGGGAGTAGTTTGTAGCAGATGATAATCTCTGTTCTCCTTGTTTTCATGTACTTGTACAGATCAGTTTGATTCCGGCTGCTCAACCCTGAACAAAGCAGTTTTTTTTTTTTGAGACACTGAACAAAGCAGTTGGTAGGAAAGAAAATGCGAGTCCCCCCGTGTCTAAAATTCTCGAAGTTGCATTTTGTAACTGTATCATTACTGTGGGGAACACACTGCGATCGATGAACGATGAGCCGTAGTGCAGAGAAACAGGTACTACCACAGTGTGTCTAGCATGACCAGCCAAACTCCGGTTCGTAGCGTCACGCCTCACGCTGTACCCACAGGTGCCACGCCGTACGCGCATACATGCCGATCCGCCGAACCGAGCCAACGAGAAACTCATCAGCTTTCAGCAGGTCGGAGCAGTTTGTAGTGGTACTGCGCATGTTAACATGTGACGGACTCGTTGCTGTACTAACCAGCGAGAGCGACTTTCACCTGGCGACACACGGCGAGCAACCCGCCGTCCCAGCAGCGATTGGACGGGCACGTCCGGGGGTGGTCTGGTGGCCAAAGCCAATAACCTTCATGGTTCTCCCGTGACCACTAGAGCCGTAACAACGCCTGCCGCCCAGCTGTTCTTCCTTGCCACCATTTATCAACTGTCCGAGAAACTGTCACAGACAGAACAAAAGTGTCCTACCAGAAAAATAAAGTACGTTAACCGCATAAAAAAGGTCAGAGTCAGTTCGACAAACAGACCTTTGATTCATCTTATAGATGACAGCAAGGAAGCAAACAGGCAAATAATCAAACGGTACGTGAGGAGCAGCACATGGATAGTTATAGGAACCACCAAAAGCGCACACAGGCTGACATGCACGGTTGTAACAGCCACAGCATATGTTCCTTTCGTGCCTCCCACTAACACCAGTCATGCTATCAACACAAGGACACAAAGGGATAGTCAGGTGAGCGGCATTGGAAGAACAAAAAAAGAATTACTTCCTCTGCACTTCATTGCTTCCCGAAAATATACAACACCACAAGGTTATTTACAAAGCCAAGATAGTTACATGCTGCTACTCATATCAACAGGGGTCGGGACCGGCAAGTTCAGATCACAACTAGGAACATGAGACCAAACCAACCAAAGAATAGGCAAAATACACCTCAAAATAGGCACAAAACTGAGGAGATGCAGTTTTTGTTGGTTCTATCAACTCCCAGTGGCAACAATTGGATCAAAAGTTAGAGGCCATGCTCTTCTGCTACTTTCTCCTTGAGAAGCCGAGCGGTGCAAGCTACTAGATCCGAACCTCGAGCAGCTTATAAGGCAGGGATTCGTATCCATGGCCCCCATGCAGAACGACGGGTTAAGTTTCATCGCCGGCATCCTCTGGCAGCTCAGGGAGCGGAAGGATGATGAGCCCATCGGTGGCATGCGTCCACACTGAAATTCAGTCCGGTACACATGGGCAGCGAGTGAGTTAGTAGAATCAGAGTTCACGGCTGGGCATGTGGTGCACAATGACAATGAAAGGCTGTTTCTTGGTAGCTCTCTTATTGGGCTCGTGCCAGGAAGAGTGGTAAAAGAGATGATTGGATGCCGACAGAGTGGGCATGGTATTGCGCCCACTGGGCTCACTGATGTGTAGCTGGTAGAGCAAAGGTAGAGAGCACATCTTGTGCAGAATTCATGCTTGCAACCTACACAGTGAAAGAATTAAAGTTTAGCATTTGCTGATATTGGTATGTCTGGATAGTCAGGTTAACAGTTACAAATCAGCTGGTCTGAAACATCAATTTTCAGATGGGAGGGAGCATCAACGTAAATCATGAGACACCGAGTTACAGAATGGAAAATGAACCAGAGCTTTAAGTGTAGACTAAATAATATACTTCATATGAAGCTCAAACCATTGTTGTTATGCTGTCTTTTTATGGGGAAAAAAAAAGTTTCAGATATATGTTCGGTTAGCTTCAACTATTGTGGCATGCAGACAACATATGTATGGATGGCAGCATACCTTCTGCAGCAACAGAGCAGCTCCCTTCCAAGCAGACAGCACAGGGGTCAATACAAACAGGCGAATGGTTTAGGTATCTCCAACCACACTCCCTAAAAAATTAATTGCTAGAAATTATCAGAGACTGCCATAGTAAGGAGTACACAGTGATTCAATATAGTAGGTTGCTAAAAGAGGTACTTAGTTCATAATAGATGGTTAGGGGGAACCTAGTCTTATCAAGTCATAGGGAAAGCAAGAAATGCTGAAACTTTCATAGAGAAAAAAATAGCTAGGCATTTCAATGTTATACAGACGAATAGCACCGTACGACAATCAAGAAGAAATGCTCACTGCTTAATACTTCAGTATTTCACAAAAAAGGACTAGAAAACAGGAATTCAAAAGATGAAGAAAAACTATCATCAGGGCATACTAACCTGGCAATGCTCATGATACTCATAAGTGGAAGACAGAGATATGGAGATGGAAGAGTGCGTATTCTGCCCTCTGGTTCTTTACTTAATATTTCCTCGATCGAATTTCTATTCCATGAACGAGCCACCATTAATGGAGTCCATCTGCATAACAAACATGAATAACAACTTCAGTAACTCATAGAGCTGAGAACAATAGCGACAGCTATGTGGCCATGTATCAGAAATCCAGAACCGCACCCACTAGCATTTTGTGCAGTAATCCAGGCTCCTCGAGCAATAAGAAGCTGCATTGAATAAACTCTGATAAGATATAGTTGAGGAATTCATCCAACCACTTTCAGAAAATCTGGACTAGAAAAACATACTTGACAACAGACAGCATTTCCACCACAGGCAGCATAATGAAGTGGGGTGCTACCAGCTCCTGCCACAAGGAAGAGTACTTTTTAAGATAAATAAAAGGACAATTTTTTGAAGCGAATAAATAAAAGGACAATGAAGAAGACAAACTGTCCATTTAATGAAGTGGCATATCTCAATATATGAAAGCAAGTGAACAATAAGGTACAAAGCTGAATGACGTTTATTTGCAGATAAGAGGAACAAACTGGTAAGGTTTTCTAGGTCGGTGAAGAAATCTGTCCATTCATGCCAAGCCATCAGCATATGTACAAATTAACATACAGGACAATAATTGAAACCATTTCAAGACAAATAATCATACATGTTGTTAACTTGGTGTCTATTTATATTGTCATTATACCAATCAGGTTAAGCACTCAAAACAAGAGAACGATACCAAAAAGGCAAAAATGATAAACTTAAAATTATAGACATGACAGTGACCAGTGACTTAAAAAATTCAGATAAAAAGGAACTATGGCAAAATACCTATCAAGTCAATAGTGGTTCCGTCCTCAATAGTGACCTCGGAAACAGATGCTCCCAAATCCAGCAACAGTTGCACACACTCAACATGCCCATTCAGCGCTGCCATATGAAGCGGAGTTAAGCCTCCATCCGCCTTCTGATTTACCATCTTGACCAAAGCACTAATAATAGACATACCATGAGATGATTCAGGTGCTTAGAGTGAACCAAAGAGCAAAAAATGCAAGGTTTCAACATACTCATGATCAAAATCAGCTGACAAATCTTCTTCGGATGATCTACGATTTGTCAGGGTGCAGAAGTTTGGTATGCTTGGCACATAATCTGCAAGCACCAGACGAAGGCATCGGGCGTGACCATGCAGTGCGGCAAAATGAAGGGCAGTTCCGCCATTGAGATAATCTGTCCTGTGAACCTATAAGCCGTGTTGCCAAGTCCGAATTACAAATCAAAGAAACTGAAAGAAGCGTTGCCATTGGATGAAAGAAACATATAAATGCTCACATTTGCGTTGAAGAGAATCAGTGTCTGAACAACCTCCCAGTGGCCATATTGGCACGCTTGCATCAAAGCAGTCTATATACAATCAGGAACATACACTTAGTGACTTGCACAGTATCATCTAGCTTGGATAACTCGAGCTAAGCCTAAAGTCAAGCTTACCTGCCCCCTGTAATTCCTAAGATTGATCTCGACCCCGGATTCAAGCAATAGAGAAACAATCTGAACATTCAAGCAGCAACCAATTTGAATGTGATCTGTATACCTATCAACTCAAGTGTTGATGCCTTTTCAACAGAGAAATGGCCCTACCTCATGGTGACCCTGCGCGGCAGCATAGTGCAGCGGTGAGTTACGGCCGCCAAATGTGGAGTACCGGGCAAGTCGAGGGTTGTACTCCAGGAGCGCACGCGCCTCCTGCAGGTCGCCGTCGCGGGCAGCTGACACGAGCCGCTCACCGGAAGCAGAGCAGCCAAAGGAGTTGCCTACAAGGCTGAGGAATCCCATGGATGCTCAAGATGAGGCCTTCACGGCACCGCACCCTTTCTTGAGCACCCACGGTAAGACCTCGAATCAAATGTCACCTGAATCTTCTACAAGGCTGCCGCCAATCGCATTCCAGGATGATTAGGATGTAGAGTCAAACGCCGAATTGCTGGTAGCGGGCGATTTAAATCCAATGGCAAGAAAGACCTAGAGTTTCCTGCAAAAGACCCTTTTTTTTTTCAGGAAAAGCAATAGATTGACTGGGAAATCACCGCATATTGCCGCCAAAGTGCAACATCTCTTCCCGACAATTGGAGGAAAAGGTACAATTTCCACATAAACCACGAAATCGGAGTTGAAGGCATTGTGGGGAAAGATCACAAGAACGCACCTTCAAAAAAACTGCCCTGAATCGTCGGTCCCGGCCGAGCAGAACTGGACCGAGACCGACGAAAACAAGAGACCGAAGGGGGGATTCACGAGACAAGCGACGGCCGCGGGCCGCCTCGAGTCCTCAGCGCCCACGATTCCAGCGAGGGTGCTGGATGGCGAATCTTGGGACAAAGCCGAGGCGATTTGCAAGAACGCAACCTTGCAATTGGGCGCGGACAAGGAGGTAGGAAGAAATAATGATCTTGATTGAGACGTCGACGTGGAGATGCAGGTAGCGGCCAAAATTTCCACACCCTCCCTCCCTGTCCGTATACTGATGTGCTGCTCCAAATCTGTTTCCCTTGTTTTGATTCCAGAACACAAGCAGTACTAGCTGCAGTTACAGTACTAGCTGGAATTAAGAGGAGGGGATGGTTAATGGCTACTGCGAAGTGTTGTGTTGGTGACTTGGTGTACTCGAAGATCGGAAAGGACAAGCAAGCAAGCAGGCAATGGCTAAATGCAAGGACGCTTTTGATTTTCCAACGTGAAAATTACTTTCCAGTTGTTCGTTTCTGTTTAGTTTTAGCTGTTTCATAATTCATACAAGTGCGTTTCCCCCCTTTTTTTCCAGATAGATTTTGCCATTCAGCACGCAGCGTTCCACTTTGTACTATCACGTTATCTGTGTGCCTCAGGAATAAAGTCTTACGAAAGAAAAAGGATCGTGTACGAGTTGTAAACAATGCCTTTAAACAATGAAAAATAAAGATCAGTCGGTTCCTTCTCATTTTGCAATTAGCAAGTTGAACTCCTCGTTCAACGTTGAATAAATAATTTTACCTAGTGGCAGCCTGTTCTTTGTTTTGGTGGACGTCACGTCAGATGACAATTAGCAAGGTGTCAGGTTGTTTTTTTCCTATCCTTTTTAGCAGAGATAATGTCGAACAGTAGTGCTTTGAGATTTACAAATTTACATTCACATACTTTTAAAATTAACATTTCCATATATGGTTTTTGCAGAAAATTGGTGCTTCTCTTGATTCTTTTTGTCATGATTGGTGAAATAATGGGCTAGATTCATTCTCGGTTTTGAATAAGGTTCATATGTATATTGCTGGGAAATAATTGGTAAAATAACGGCACACGCGTCTGGAGCAAGTCATATAGCTTCAAGCATCATGTCCCGGGCAAGAATCATTGTAATGAGTTGTCATATTTGAAGGTAGATACTGGCTATACCAGGCATTCTTTACATGCTCTACCAAGCATATAGGTATGGATCGTTTCTATCATTGTATCTCTTATATTATGGTTGGTTACATTTTTTCCGCAACAATAATGTTAGACCATTCCTATCATGTAACGCTTCCGGTTAACTAACCTTGGTCAATCTAAAATGCTTGACTCTTCTATATGATAGACATTCTAAGCTTTCACTGATTATGCTGCTGTCATTTATTATTTTTTATTCTTTTGAACTTGTTGGTTAATCGGTTTGCATCACACCAAAATACCAGGGAAAAAATGTCATCTTCTACCTGGTGGCTTCCTCTGTTAGTGCTGCGGTTAATTAGGAGTGGACGAGGGAAAATGGTGTAAAGAGCATGCTGAAAAATGGCATCTACCAACGCATGATGTCAAAATAATGCGAAGGAGTTATAGTGTTTTATTGGAACTGTAAATTAGACAAGAAATTATGTAGCACCATTCATTATGGTTATTGGCCATTAATGGTACTATGTTGTCCAGTTACCCTGATGTTATTCTAAGCTCATTTCCAGAATTTTCCATTACATTACTGCACTGGTATTTAGTTGATTAATTTAAGAATTTGTTTTGCTTGCTGTTATGGTTATTTTCCCTTAGGTTTTCCTCTGACGGACATGTTTGAAAATTGACTGCAATTGGTATTCTATCTACTCCCTCTCTCGAAATATAACAGCAAAGAACTCTCATAACATGTGCATTGATTTTGATAGCATCTATTTATTGTATCAAGTGCAACTGCTACACACCAACGGTTAAAACTCTCTTTTTTTTCTCATTTGCTGTACTAGGTCAAAGTGCAGTCTGGAAAGTAAAATTCTTGTTATATGTTTACAGAAAGGTATGTTACTAGGTCACAACCACTGCTTGGTTAAGCTATTAAGCTGATATTCTACTCGACTTTACTTATTTCAATATTTTAAAGCTCCAACAATTTTTTTTTTATGTTGTATGTTGTGGAATTTACTGGTTGCTTCATCACTTGTTTATTAACGGTTATATGCGTGTTGCTGCTTTCAAAAACAGGTTGATGGATGTTGCTCATTCCCATATAAAGAATAACTCTTGATAGTTAAAGGTGTGTGCTTTTTTATAAGCAAATTTTGGTTTTCCTAATTGCGTGCCCCTTCAAGAGCTTACTGCTCTAAAAGGCTTAAGAGACGAAAATTCAGTTTGGATTTGGCAACAGATGAAGCTCTCTACCACCACATTTTCTACCTATTTTTGGTTCCCCTGCTGTCTGTTCTGCTTATTATTTAGTTCATTTTATTTTGACTTGTTCTGAGGTTAGCCCAGTAAACTGAAAAATGCCTTGAGTGCCTTGTTTTCAAGTTTATATCTGGGCATATTATACTGAAAAATTCCATCATGTGTGGGCCACAGTGAACTTGAGATGTTTAGTGCCAGGTTGGAGTTCTAAGGAGCAGGATGCTTAGGATGAGACTAAGTTCTTGTCACAAGCACTCGCATTTTTTGTTGCTGCAGTAGATTAATCTCATGTGCTGTAGATGAAGTCCTTCGGTTGTTTTGACATCATCTAATCATGTGCACTATTAGAGTTCTATATCACCGTGACAGTCTGGGAAGCTCAGAGAATGGCATATGTTTCTTTTGACTGAAAGGTGTGGTGTTTGATGCGGACCATCAGTTCCATTTTTTTAGTTATTTGAGAATATATTGAGTTTCCTCTACTTCAATTTGTTCATTGGAGTAGATATTTGTCGGCGAAAAACTCTCCATTAGAGTTTCCTCTATTTCAATATCATTGCACCTTGAAAAAAAGATTATTGGTCAGGTATTCGACAGCATGTAGCAATCGACAAAATAAGGCAATTCCAAAGGACTTATTTTTTCGAGATGTGCTGTGGATGTTTTTCATTAAGATAGAAGATCGAGAATACAAGTTACATGGTCCCAAAAAAAACATAATTAAAAAGTCGCAACACAAACAACCAACACGCACCATCGATCTAAGGACAAGCATTTTAAGCGTAATTAACTAAATCTATGACTTGTGACCTAGACGGACTAGATGTCTGCAGCATCACCGTTGCTCCAGCTCAAATACAAGCAACAACTTCTGAATGCCTTATGTTGATGACGAATGTGAACTAAGAAGACCACACTGGTTTCCCAGATGCTAAGGCGCGACCATGGCAACTCATTAGAGAAAATGGAAATATGAATCAATGAGCAGTTATTTAGTCAGATTGCTTTTGAGTCAATCATGATTACTTAAGTTAAGAATAGGGGTAATAGAAAGGAAAAGAAATATAGAGAAAAAAACTATGATTAATATGGGAGGAAGGAAATGAAAGAATATGAGAAAAAGTAAATTTTTTTAACGAAGTTTAGTGCCTTATGAAGAGAAAAATATTTTTTTTTGTTAATTTACTGAAAATGTAATAGTTTAGCTTACCATGTTATCCATATCTAATATGTTATTGGTTACATCTTAAATATCATTTTGAGCCTTTTAGACACACACATACAAATGTTCCTGCCAAGTGATGCCATTTTTAGACACGTGCGTGGCGCACATGCATTTTTACTAGTTTTTTTTTAGATATTGATATTTGACGTTTTAATCAGAGTGGGAGTTGGAATGATGAATACCTAATCCAACCAGAAGAAAAGTATAGCTACAGATTCTCATGGGCCGTTCTGGTGAAATACATCCTCTTTGGGCTTTGATCGCTTCTGCACACTAGGCTGGACAGAAGCCCAGCTGCCCTCTGCTCCAATAAGCACAAGTGCAAAAGGCCGAAGGCGAAACCCAATAAACAGAGCAAAGCACGCATCTTCATGCATTTCTTGTTGTCCCTTCTCCTTGTCCAACGACTACGCATTCTGAAGGGAGGAATGATCCTGTAATACTGTTCCCTTGGCCTCGCATGCTTTGGCTGCAACCCCTGAGAAAGCAGCTGATCAGGTGGCAAACCACTCGGTCCCTGTGCACAAAGAGCACAAGAGAACAAGATTAGCAGCTCGCAGGTCAATTATTGAACCGACAAATTGATGGCATTAATCCAGCACCATGCATGGAGGTGCCCAACACCAACTGAGCAAGAGGGGCTCCACTGCTTAACCACTGCTTAACCACTCTTTTTGGTGCGGCGCACTGGCTGTTAGTGAACCAGCGCAAGCGCAGGCAGGTGCAACGTATCAACAAATCTGTTGGCACGGCTAATAACTGTTGGTGTGAGCTTGTCACGCTTTGACGTCAAGCGCGATGGCTGTGCATGCAAAAACTTTAGCTGAATAATGCAATGTGGAAGCATGATAAAGTTCGAATAGACTGGCGGAGG
>LAPY01002283.1:21455-35216 GCA_000970635.1 Eragrostis tef
GCAAAAGGCCGAAGGCGAAACCCAATAAACAGAGCAAAGCACGCATCTTCATGCATTTCTTGTTGTCCCTTCTCCTTGTCCAACGACTACGCATTCTGAAGGGAGGAATGATCCTGTAATACTGTTCCCTTGGCCTCGCATGCTTTGGCTGCAACCCCTGAGAAAGCAGCTGATCAGGTGGCAAACCACTCGGTCCCTGTGCACAAAGAGCACAAGAGAACAAGATTAGCAGCTCGCAGGTCAATTATTGAACCGACAAATTGATGGCATTAATCCAGCACCATGCATGGAGGTGCCCAACACCAACTGAGCAAGAGGGGCTCCACTGCTTAACCACTGCTTAACCACTCTTTTTGGTGCGGCGCACTGGCTGTTAGTGAACCAGCGCAAGCGCAGGCAGGTGCAACGTATCAACAAATCTGTTGGCACGGCTAATAACTGTTGGTGTGAGCTTGTCACGCTTTGACATCAAGCGATGCCTGTGCATGAAGAAATTTTAGCTGAATAATGCAATGTGGAAGCATGATAAAGTTCGAATAGACTGGCGGGGGGGTAATAAACAGAGCAAAGCACGCATCTTCATGCATTTCTTGTTGTCCCTTCTCCTTGTCCAACGACTACGCATTCTGAAGGGAGGAATGATCCTGTAATACTGTTCCCTTGGCCTCGCATGCTTTGGCTGCAACCCCTGAGAAAGCAGCTGATCAGGTGGCAAACCACTCGGTCCCTGTGCACAAAGAGCACAAGAGAACAAGATTAGCAGCTCGCAGGTCAATTATTGAACCGACAAATTGATGGCATTAATCCAGCACCATGCATGGAGGTGCCCAACACCAACTGAGCAAGAGGGGCTCCACTGCTTAACCACTGCTTAACCACTCTTTTTGGTGCGGCGCACTGGCTGTTAGTGAACCAGCGCAAGCGCAGGCAGGTGCAACGTATCAACAAATCTGTTGGCACGGCTAATAACTGTTGGTGTGAGCTTGTCACGCTTTGACATCAAGCGATGCCTGTGCATGAAGAAATTTTAGCTGAATAATGCAATGTGGAAGCATGATAAAGTTCGAATAGACTGGCGGAGGAGGTAGCAGTGAGAATTTTACACGAATCCTGCGAAAAAATTCAGTAAAGACAGTCGTACTGGTATGCATGGGGGCTAGCCGGCTAGGCGAAAAGATTACTACAGCACGTACAGTTTGAACGTGGAAGTAGATAATCCCAAGGCCATTGAACCCTTGCAATACACCAAGCATCGTCATCAGCGACAACAATTAAGGTTGATGCTCTCACTGACAAGCTGGGCCCCCGGAACAGAGCTCCCGCGTCCCGAGACCCCTTGGGGGGTGGCCATGAACCCGATGAGAGAACAGAAGACTTTGGAAGGGGAATCGTCGAATGGATCATCGCCGCCTTGGTTGGCGGTCGTCGACCCCATTTTTGCCGGCACGAGTTCTGATGCGGTTAGGGCCAGTTTTCGGTGCCTTTCCAACGTCAAACCCCCCAATAATCCGTGCATGGAGAACCTCCCTTGATTGTTCTTAGGCAGAGTTAAGTGGCCTCAACACTACTAGCACCCACCGCAGCACTGTACTGGTACTTCTCCGACCTCCATGCATGCATGACAGCTATTGCGAGTTTGTCCTTGGCACTTCCAGTTTACTCGAGTGCTCGTTCAGATGGTTTGAGCTTGAGGTTGGGCGAGTGCGTCTTGAGTTCTTGACCGTTCTTCCGAACAAGGTGATATCACTGCTGCAGTGTCCGCAGCTGGACTGTAGTTTTTCTGTGTAGTACTCCCCCGGACACAATGACCGTAGATTTTGAATTTTTGACCGAGTTTGACTTGCGGTAACAGTAGCTAGCTTGCCCCTGGTGGTCACTCGTCAGCAAGCAGAGTATCACGGTATCACGAGACAGAGAAGCCGGGCCGGAAATCGCCATGCAGCGGGGTGCTGTCTTGTTGCCCCGGCAGGGTAATTAGTGGCGCTTTTGGGGCCTGGCGCGGCGAAAGGTTTCTGGAACCTGGCAAAGTCAAATCCTTGTTGTGCCCAGTGCCCAGTAAAATCCTCTTCTCACCGTCGCCATCAACCCCATCACAAGGAGCGGCAACGGCCTTTGAGCTTTGGCCAAATCCCAGAAAAAAACATGGCAAGTCACAAGCCATTCAGTCTCCCAAATCGAGCCTTTTCTGCCCTCGTGGCGTCCAAATCGTATCCGACCGTTTGCATCTCCCATTTACTCACAAAGCGGCCGGTCTTGTTCACGTTCCATGCAGTGAGTATGCGGCAAAACGACCACTCAGCAATTGCAAGTCGTTTGCAGTGAGATGCGGCCATTTCTTGAAGGTTTTGGCATGGGACTGCATGGCCGTGGCGACAAGGAACCCCTCTGCAACTTGTGTGCAATTACATATTAGAGTAAGTACTAGTGGAAATAACGATTGCAGGTCAATGCAACCAAAGTACAAAAGAAGCACACGAAGCTGCTGGTTACAACAAAACGGCGTGTCCTCCGGAAAGGTACACGAGGAACGGTACTGGTGCGAGAATCA
Source organism: Eragrostis tef (assembly GCA_000970635.1). NCBI lineage: Eukaryota > Viridiplantae > Streptophyta > Magnoliopsida > Poales > Poaceae > Eragrostis > Eragrostis tef. Next base: position 24,004 of record LAPY01002283.1, read on the forward strand.
CACACGTCATTGTTAATCCTGCAAAAGTCAACGCGACTATAATATAAGCTCGAGTGACATGATCAAGAAACGAAAGCAAAAAAAGATGAACATAAGACACCGACAAAACCAGCAAAAAAGGGGAGATGAGAGAGGGGACGAGCAGATCTCAACACATCAACAGACATCAGCGGGAAGCATCACCACCGATTTGTTTTTCCATCGGCGCTGCCACCACCATCCCCGGTGACCTCACCCCAGCGACCCACACTTGCATGTCCTATGCTAACCCGCACCTAATACCATCGCCCCTCTTTTCTAATCCACGGACTAGGCTAATCCTTGCAATTTATTCCGACGAGACTTCTCACACAAAGTTTCCCTCCCCTCCAAACCTGCAACTGCAGGTACTCGCATTTCTAGTATAGTCCTCCTCCCTGTTGCATCGCCATCCTCCACTTGCCCTCAGTCTAATCCTAATGGCCACGCCAAGAACCTTCCCCTACTCCTCCTAGCACATCTTTTGTATTGTATCCCAAGCGATTGCTTCTTTCGCAATCATCCTTTGATCCATGCTGGTTTACTATTTGTTCTGGCTTGGCGAGTTGTGAGATTTTGGCTCAAGGATGAGCAATTCTTCGTGGTTGCTGCCGCCGCCGCAGCCTCCGGCGTCGCCGTCGGCGGCGCTGGACAACGTGCAGACCAAGATAAGCCCGAGCATCGTCTTCATCGTGGCCATCCTGGCGATCGTCTTCTTCGTGTGCGGGCTGCTTCACGTGCTGGTGCGCCACCTGCTCCGGCTTCACCGCCGGCGGCGCGCGCGGGAGGACGCGGAGAGCGTGACGGCGTTCCAGGGCCAGCTGCAGCAGCTGTTCCACCTGCACGACGCCGGCGTGGACCAGGCCTTCATCGACGCGCTCCCGGTCTTCCTCTACAGCAACGTCGTCGGCAACAGCGGCGAGGGGAAGGACCCGTTCGACTGCGCTGTGTGCCTGTGCGAGTTCTCCGCCGACGACCAGCTCCGGCTGCTGCCCAAGTGCAGCCACGCGTTCCACCTGGAGTGCATCGACACGTGGCTGCTCTCGCACTCCACCTGCCCGCTCTGCCGCCGGAGCCTCCTCGCCGAGCTCGAGCCGACGTGCAGCCCCGTCGTGATGGTGCTCGAGTCGGAGAGTTCCCGCGACATGGCGGCGTCGGCGGGCCCCCCCACCCCCCCGCGGCGGGGCAGGACGGAGCAGAGCCAGAGGAGGTGGTTGAGGTGAAGCTGGGGAAGTTCATGTGCGTGGAAGGCAACAACAACGCCAATGTCGCGAACGCCACCGACAAAGCGGGCACCAGCAATGGCGACGGCAACGCCAAAGCGGGCCTCGGGCAGAGACGGTGCCACTCCATGGGGTCCTACGAGTACGTCATGGACGAGCGCGCCTCGCTCCGGGTGGCGATCAAGCCGCCCAAGAAGAAGCCCGCCGCGGCGTCCAAGTCGCGCGCGCGCGGCGCCATGTCGGAGTGCGAGTTCGGCGCGTCCAGGCGAGTGGGCGGCTCGCTCCGCCTGTCGTTGCCACGAACATCCGAGAAGCAGCAGCTGCCCGACACGGCGACGGCGAAGCTCGCCAAGGACAGCTTCTCCGTGTCCAAGATTTGGATGGTGCCGTCGAAGAAGGACGCCGACGCCGCCGGCGAGAGGCGCGCCGTGTCGTTCCGGTGGCCGGTGAGCAAGGGAATGGAAGAAGGCAATGAGGAGAAGAAGAAGAGCGGGAGCGAGGCGGACTTCGACGTCGAGGCCGGGAGCTGCGGCAACAGCGTGTCCTCTCTCGCCGAGGAGCGACCGTCGTTCGCGAGGAGGACGCTGCTCTGGGTCGTCGGAGGCCGGCACAACAGAGTCGGGAGCTGTTCTTGACCAGCATTCCGAACCAAACGCAAAGAGAAAAACGATTCTTTCTTTGTGGTTTTCTTTTTGGGCAACATATTGGTAGTCAGTAGCGATTGATTGCAACAGTGAGAAAGTTGTAAAACACCCGTCAGCTATGAAGGATTCTTTCTTCTTTTGTATGTGCATTTGATCCCGGTTTCGTTTGAGCAGTGAGTTGCCTGTCGCCATTCTTGATCAGAACAGTGAGCGCCAACACCACCGATCTTGCTGGAACAAACACCCGAGCCATCTCCGGTTGCAAATACAACAGAAACCTTCCTTGCGCGTTTGATTCCTGGTCAGAATTCAGATGGAAATATTACACTGTTGCTCACTGAAGCACAGCACTCCAAAACCATTCATGTTACCAGAAATAATAAAATTCCTAAACCCATTCAGTTTCTCTGGCAATGGACCAGACATTTTGTTATATAACTTGCAGAAATACTAGGAAATAAAAATATGATATATTTGAGGTCTTAAGATTGCTTTGGGAACTGCACAGTTTGTTTATCTGATCCTCTGCCTGCTTCTGAGAAATCAGAATGATAGTGATGCGAAACTGGGACAAAGGAGCTGCTGCTCACATGGAAAGGCAACTCGTTTGATCCACGCATTGGATCGGTCGGGTTGTTGGCTTCCGGTGACGGGCACGTGAGCGTGCCGCTCCTTTGTTTGCTCCTGCTTGTATCCGGAATTCTGGCGGCGTCACTTTCTCTTTTTCAGAAGCTGAAACACAGGCGTGCTGTCAAGTTTAGGAAGGTGGCATCTTAACCTGATCTGTAAAGCCTTAGCAAAGATTCTTTTACTTTTCTGCTTGTGTATCAACCACTGACGTGATGAACCCTAGAACTTGTCAAGTGGATACTTGGAATACTGAAAAATTCTTGATCAAGGTTTCAGCTGCTGGTGCTGCCTATTTCAAGTTACAGCATATACTGAAGTAGTGTACTCCAGTAACTCCTGACAGACTGAAGTTGAGCATTGAGCTCTACTAATTCAGACAATGGTTTAATGCATGTGATGTAAAATGGGGTCAAGAAAACTGGTCCTGCTGCTGTACAAGTGACACTGACAGATCTCCTCTCCTTGTCACCATATTTAGGTTTTGGCTGGTGAGCTGTTCTTCCCATTACTCGCAACGGAACGGTGGACTCCGACAGGTTACAGGCTGGTGCAACAGTTAATGCACTTTGGAGGAGCGTCGTACTCCACTCCATTTTTAGATCCGCGCATCTCTCCACGTTAGTAGCGCTAAAGAGATTGTTAATGCTGATCATCAAGCGTGTGATGCCACCCGCAGCACGCTAGTCAAAAGCATCAATTTAACCTCCAATAAAGCTTCCATTTTGTCCCATAAACTTCCTTCAAACCCAACGAGAGCTTTCAATGCGATCCACGCAAATTGCCGGTGCAGTTAAGCTCCGCTTGAGAGAGCGCTTAACGTGCCACCAATGGTGCTGCAAACCATTGGGTTGATATAGTTTCATTGACCGTATTGAAGGCTTTTAGCTCACGTAGTCATGTGCTTCCTTGTCGTCGGTGCCATTGTTTAAGCGGAAGCTCTTTCTTTTTCTTTTTTCTTTTTCTGAGAATTTTAAGCTTAAGCTCCTGCAAGGCTGCATGAGGCAATTACTTGGCGGGCCTCCTGCTGAGAGTAGAAGAGGGAGTCCAGGAGGATGGGTGGGCTTTTATCAGCGGAGAGAGAGAGCCTCAACGGCCCTTTAATAGGATCTCATTTCTGCTGTACTTGTGTCAACTCAGGACTACCGCGCCTCTTCTATTCCTGGCCCAAGCCATGGTCCTGCTTTCCATTATACCAGTCCCGGGCCAATCCATAGTTATGGGCTCCTGGGTACTACTAGCCATGAAATGAAGATGTTCAGAAAGGTCAACTGAATTAATCCTAGGCTATTGCTGCATTGCAGCACCGGTCTGTAGAGTCAACTTCTGTTCCTTTTACCTTTTTTGGACCATAACGTCGATTGGCGTTCAGCTCTTTTAAAGTCGTTCCTAAACGAAGCAAAATGTTGTCTAGTTCTCAACGGCGTAATCGTTCTTACATATCTCGAACACTGTCAAACTATCCTGTTATATATTCTTACCACGAACGAAGTGTCGTTTTCACCAAAACTTTCGCACGCCAAAGAAGCAAGCTACACCAAACGAATATGCCCCGCCACGTACCAGTCATCGATCCGCACCAGAGCAACGCCACGAACAGAAAAACACGCGGCGACTGCCTAGCTTGCCGCCCCTTCTCGCTTCGCTTGGACGACCAGGACGAGATCAGCCGGCCTAGATCGGCGCCTCGAGCCGACGCGCCACAAGGAAAGGACGCACGAGGAAAATGAATTCTCAACGGCGGCATGGCCGTACGTCGCCGTCCGCCCTGCCGGCCCGCGCGCGCGCGCCTCAGCTTCGATCTTCATTCAGCTCACGTCGTGCGGAATCGCACGGAGCATATGCTCCCGTGCCGTGCTCACGGATAAGACGCCGGGGAATGAACGGCCGGCCCGCGGTAGCTAGACGAGATCGAGATGCTGCATACTAGTTGTACGTTCGCTTCGTCCTTGTCGCGGCACATGCTTTCGGATCAACAACCATAACTTCATGGACGATGCCGTGGATATGGTTAGATAAATATCTCACTTGGAAGCCTCTGGGGTCGGCTTAACGTGCCACCAATGGTGCTGCAAACCATTGGGTTGATATAGTTTCATTGACCGTATTGAAGGCTTTTAGCTCACGTAGTCATGTGCTTCCTTGTCGTCGGTGCCATTGTTTAAGCGGAAGCTCTTTCTTTTTCTTTTTTCTTTTTCTGAGAATTTTAAGCTTAAGCTCCTGCAAGGCTGCATGAGGCAATTACTTGGCGGGCCTCCTGCTGAGAGTAGAAGAGGGAGTCCAGGAGGATGGGTGGGCTTTTATCAGCGGAGAGAGAGAGCCTCAACGGCCCTTTAATAGGATCTCATTTCTGCTGTACTTGTGTCAACTCAGGACTACCGCGCCTCTTCTATTCCTGGCCCAAGCCATGGTCCTGCTTTCCATTATACCAGTCCCGGGCCAATCCATAGTTATGGGCTCCTGGGTACTACTAGCCATGAAATGAAGATGTTCAGAAAGGTCAACTGAATTAATCCTAGGCTATTGCTGCATTGCAGCACCGGTCTGTAGAGTCAACTTCTGTTCCTTTTACCTTTTTTGGACCATAACGTCGATTGGCGTTCAGCTCTTTTAAAGTCGTTCCTAAACGAAGCAAAATGTTGTCTAGTTCTCAACGGCGTAATCGTTCTTACATATCTCGAACACTGTCAAACTATCCTGTTATATATTCTTACCACGAACGAAGTGTCGTTTTCACCAAAACTTTCGCACGCCAAAGAAGCAAGCTACACCAAACGAATATGCCCCGCCACGTACCAGTCATCGATCCGCACCAGAGCAACGCCACGAACAGAAAAACACGCGGCGACTGCCTAGCTTGCCGCCCCTTCTCGCTTCGCTTGGACGACCAGGACGAGATCAGCCGGCCTAGATCGGCGCCTCGAGCCGACGCGCCACAAGGAAAGGACGCACGAGGAAAATGAATTCTCAACGGCGGCATGGCCGTACGTCGCCGTCCGCCCTGCCGGCCCGCGCGCGCGCGCCTCAGCTTCGATCTTCATTCAGCTCACGTCGTGCGGAATCGCACGGAGCATATGCTCCCGTGCCGTGCTCACGGATAAGACGCCGGGGAATGAACGGCCGGCCCGCGGTAGCTAGACGAGATCGAGATGCTGCATACTAGTTGTACGTTCGCTTCGTCCTTGTCGCGGCACATGCTTTCGGATCAACAACCATAACTTCATGGACGATGCCGTGGATATGGTTAGATAAATATCTCACTTGGAAGCCTCTGGCGTCGTGTCCGTTGGACGGACCATGGATCTTGTCCTCCTCCCGGTTCGGATTTCTTGGTCGATGTCACACGTTAAACAAGAGATGTTCCTTTTTTTTTCTTTCGTTCTTCCAGCGCGGCGCACCTATCGTCCAAGCGCGCATGTGATTCTAATGATGATGGGATATTCTTTGCCTCATTGGTCCAATTATTCGCACACCCAGCGTAGAACGGTACGCCCCATCGCCCGATGCGTCCTCATCGGCCATCGCATTTTCGTTCAACTCACATGGGATCGCCTTGTCCTGCTCTAGTACTTGCAGGACCGATATGCATCGTCTGTGAAAACTCCAAAGTTTTCACGTCATGTAATCCAGAGTTTTTTCTTTGTGCGAAGTATATGATCCAGAGTTTGATCAAGTGGTAGGCAGAGCTAACAACAAATGGCGAGCTACGAGCTTGGATTTTGTGAGCACGGAACAAAGGAGCGTGTCGAGTAGGAAGCCTAACTTGTCATATCCAGATTACATCCCGCCAATCTAGCTAGCATAGGGAGTGGCAAGCGAGCAGTGCGTGAGATCTCGATTAGACCATTCGGTGTTCACGGATAGACGTCGTGGCGAGCTTGATCCTTGATCCGTGCGTCACCTCTGAACTCAGATCATCGCTGCATCTCGAGGGGTGGACATTTCTGGCGGCACCGGTCTTCAGATAACGAGATAAGGCTGTTAGATCAAGACATTGTTGATGTGATACGACACTAAAGCGTCAAAGAACAGAACAAGTAAACCTCATCACAAGGGTTAATGATAAGCTACTAGTACTAATGTTGATGCTTCCATTATCCACGGGGTTCATTGATCAAGAAAGAAAATTCTACAGACGTGTGCCAGCCAATCTGCATTTCGAACGAGTGGTTTCAGAATTTGTGCCGTTTCCTTTTGCAGCAGATAACCAGCCTGGAGAAATCGCTGTCTCCAATCAATCGGCAACGTGTTTGAGACCCCAGATCCAACTCTTTTTACCTAATATCACTCCGGTCACCGGGTCCAGAAAAGCATCGCTGCCTAACAGGTAAAAAGCACGAGGTGCCATGCTAGCCTCTCAGAGACGACGCTGATCCATTCAACGCACAATTTCCCTGAACCTGGTCAGACCTTGGCAAACATCCTGAATACTAGCAACCGGTCATCCAACCTTTCAGACGATGTAGATGTAGCCCAACGCCCAGGTCCATTTCGCTAGGTTTGGCTGCCAAGAAACGTCTCCATGCACGGCATGAGACTCAACCGCTAATGCAGTGACCTGAAACAAAACCTGAGACGGCAACAAGGCATCCTAGATTTGTTGAGGGGTTTGGTGGCGCAATGACAGGGGAAAAGGTGGCCTCAGAATTGACGGCAGATCGGGTGGCGTCGCGAAAGGAATAAGAAACCTCCTCGTGCGTTGTAGCAACGCTTATCTTATCGTGGACCACCATTGTTGACTCAGTTTCTGCGTTGTTGAGAGGCTGCTCCAAGCAGCGGAAGATTCGTATAAACCACCGTAACGGGGTCAAAACAGTTTGTCCGCTAAAGCTGTGGCCAAATAAAGCTGTTGAATTCTACAGCTTTGGATTCTGAGAAATTTCCAGCTGATTAGTATCTTCAAAGTCGTCGTATTTCGCCCGGTCAGGTACTGGATGAACGAGTACGGTTACCGACAGAATGTGGCTCTTCAGGCAGACATCTGAATCATTGAACCTAAAGTCACTTGCCGGCGAGCGCGAGGTGAAATGATGGATCACCCGTTGCGCCGTGCCCTCCAACGACATCACGTCGATCGCTAGTGTACCTTCTCAATTCTTAACTACTCGTGTGCCACTAACAGGACGGCGAAATTGCTGTTCATGGGAAGAAAAGAGATCACTGCAATGATGGCAGCTACAGACTAGCAGTAACATTTCTCAATCCTAGGAAATGTCTTCAGGCGTGCCGGATGCTACAGAGAGAACGTCCTTGTATTACGAACTGCAAGTTGGCAAATGCCAATTAGTAGGGTCCCCTACCTAAATGGACCCCAAATCTGACCTGACCATTACCTCTGTACCACAGCAAGCGATGAGGCCGTCGTGGCCGGCGACTCCTGTTGCTGTCAAGCGCCGCAGAATGATGGGTAGAGACGTGGATAAGGAGCATCGGATCACGGAGACGCTGGTGCTATCCGGCATACCGGCCTGTATAATGCAGCAAAGGCGAAAGAAAAAGCATGGCCGGAAGGAGACTGCCAAGAGATCAAGTGAAGCAACTAGCACAAGGTGAAAGAATCATTTTTCCTTTTTCCGATTTCATCATCATCAACTACATATACAAGGTCACCAGAACCTTCTAGCATATAACATACGAGAATATACAGGCACAAAAGAAGGGGGCTGGAAATGAAGGGGCAAAAGGAAGAAACAAAAAAATCCTGTTTATCCTGTAACTGCACCTAATCCTAAAGCACACGTCTGAATCTTCTTCACCATTGGTTATTCGTCCACCTTGGTTGAGGAGCACTGTGCAGTAAAATACTTCCTCACAGTGAACCTTCGAACGAGACCCGGAGCTGCACCGTCGACCTGGACCGCTGCGACGGCGCGCTGGCCAGGCCCCCCAGCATCTTGATCACGTCCACGGTGTCGTCGAGGTAGTACTTGGCCATGCTCGGCTTCTTGCCCACCGTGCAGGCAAACACCTCACTGGTCGCCGGCAGCTTCACGCTGCTATTCGACGGGCACACGATGCTCTCGAACATGTCCTCGTCGGAACGATCATCGCCGATGCACAGCACGAAATCTGGCGCCTTGCCGGTTTTGACCATGGATGCCAGAAGAGAGTCCACAACCACACCTTTACTTATGCCCTGCATGAGAACCAAGATATTTTTAGCCAATTATTATCACTTGACCGAACTACAATTAGGAGTGGTTGCCGGCAATGAGACAAATGGATGGTTCAGTAGCGCGACAAGTTGCTTTCCAAGGGACACAATTAAAAAGACTTGGGTGCTCTTTTCGCGAATTTTCCAGTCCACAAGGGCATGGTACATGCTGTGATTCGTATCCTATTTGTGGAGAAAATACAGATTGTCGCGGCCATGTAGTGGATGAGGACTGGATTGGATTAGATCAATCCTTATCCGTTGCCTTTAGTTTGATAGCTACCTCTAGTTGATCAACATGTTTCGTACACGTTCACAAGTTGTATTAAACAAATGCGCTATAGAAAGTGCAGAGAAAAAAACATGCACGCGCTTACCTGCGGGTTAACTTCGACGATTTGCTGGCCCCTCTTAACGACCACGGGTTCGTTGGCAAGCACGTTTTCAAGATGGTCGAGCAGTTCCTTCGCCTGGCAAGAGCCGAAGTCCGGATCCGCCTCTTGGTGATGCCAAACGATGGCGCTCTCCTTGTGCTCAATGTAGGAACCATCTGTTGCCTCTGTATACAGCTGCATAACCGGCTCGGCTGTCTTCTTCCAATCAAAGTCCGCGGCCAAGCATCGTATAACTTCGTATAATCTGTGATTCGTATCCTATTTGTGGAGAAAATACAGATTGTCGCGGCCATGTAGTGGATGAGGACTGGATTGGATTAGATCAATCCTTATCCGTTGCCTTTAGTTTGATAGCTACCTCTAGTTGATCAACATGTTTCGTACACGTTCACAAGTTGTATTAAACAAATGCGCTATAGAAAGTGCAGAGAAAAAAACATGCACGCGCTTACCTGCGGGTTAACTTCGACGATTTGCTGGCCCCTCTTAACGACCACGGGTTCGTTGGCAAGCACGTTTTCAAGATGGTCGAGCAGTTCCTTCGCCTGGCAAGAGCCGAAGTCCGGATCCGCCTCTTGGTGATGCCAAACGATGGCGCTCTCCTTGTGCTCAATGTAGGAACCATCTGTTGCCTCTGTATACAGCTGCATAACCGGCTCGGCTGTCTTCTTCCAATCAAAGTCCGCGGCCAAGCACGAGGTCTCCCATGGAGAGTCCCTGCTCCACCTGCAGTAGCCAGAGTCGATGAATTAAGAGTTATATTTGGTTTTCTCTTACACTAAAATGTGCAATCTGAGGAATAAACATCACATTTTGTGCACACAAGTAGAAATGCTTCTCATAACCAAAACACCACATAGAGTGTACGGTGAATTGAAGTTTCCATCCTTGTCAGGTTTATGATCTCAATCCTTCTACGACTACTCTAAACCCAACAGTAGTTACAAGACTAGTCATAGGCATATGCCCTAGCCCTTCTTTTAATTCGGTTGGTCACTAAAATGTGCTATTAAGTCTTAAATGTGCGGATGCTTGCCGTACCATTGCTTAATTCGCAACCATGCTAAAGACCTTATCGAAATCTGAACAGTAACAACCAGAATCCAAGCAAAATCGTACTACCGGCTAACAGATATTCTATCAGTGGAAGGAAAAAGTGTGCAGAAATCTTTACCTGGTAAAGTAACCGTGCTCGGCAGCAATTCCCAACTTCTCGCATGGCGCGAACCACTTGCTCAATTCGTCCTTTCCCCGCCCACTGACGATGAACACCCTGTTCTTGGGGTCCTCACACAGACGATTCAAGACAGAAATGACCTCAGTGCTCGGCGTCTTATCGATGGAGTTCTCCGGCATCACGGTGCCGTCGTAGTCCAGGAGAATCAGCCGGTTGTCCGTCCTCCGGTACGACGCCACAATGTGCTCGACAGAGAGCCGCCTGAAATTGGGGCCGAGCGCCACCACCTTGAAGCTCATGCCGAAGCCGATCCCCCAATGCCGCCGCGAGAAATGGTCCTTGCAGGCGCGCTGCAGGTCCTGGTCAAACGACCGCGCCCAGTAGGCGACGTCATGGGTGCTGACGTACTTGTAGTGCTTCTCGTGCCGCAACCTCTGCTCGGCGTCGGACATCCGCAGGGCGGCGTTCATGGCCTCCGCGACGGACTCCACGCTCCACGGGTTGACGCGGATGGCGCCGCTGAGCGACGGCGAGCACCCGACGAACTCCGAGAGCACGATGACGCTCCGCTTGGGCGCGTCGTCGCCCTCCTGCCGGCACGCCGTGTAGATGGCAGCACTCGGCGGAGGCGTAGTATGCCGCCTTCTCCTGCGCGGACACCGGGCCGTCCATGAGCACGATCGGCGTGTACCCGGGGGAGCCGAACCGCTCATTGACCCGGGCGCTGATGGCCCTGGCCTCGTCCTGCACGCCCTGCACGTCGCGCCCCTCGCTGCGCGCCGGGTTGGCGATCTGCACGAGCACGGCGCGGCCGCGGAGCTCCGGGTGCTCTACGAGCAGCTGCTCCATGGCCAGGAACTTGAGCCCAATGCCCTTGAACAGGTCGACGTCGTCGACGCCCACCATCAGGCGCCGCCCCTTGTACGTCTCCGCCACCCGCCGCGCCACATCCCCCGTCTCCGGCGCCGAGACCAC
>LAPY01002283.1:69019-83495 GCA_000970635.1 Eragrostis tef
TATATATATATACATACCTGTACGTTGCCTTTTGTCGAGGCGCCGATCACTTGCACGACGGCTGTGTACGCACTCCCTGACCATGCTAGCTCCAACCGGAATCTGGCCAACCGGCCGGGAATCTGGCCAGTGATACAGTGTCATTCAGCCAAGACGCGCGGAGGTGCACCTGATCCAACCACTTGTGCGTCGAGATATATCATGTACGTGTTGTCTCGTCGATGACAGTTGTCTACAGTGTTTACTTCTGTCGGGTAACGCTAGCTTGCAAGGGAGGTTCCTGTACCTGCTGTGCTCCACTTCCTGTTCCAAGATATCTAATCTTGTCTCTTCAGTGACCCATAATGTAAGCTAAATGCTGCGTCTCCTCCCTTCATGCCCCTGTTCCTTTTGCAGGCCGGCCACCGAGCGGTGCAGGCCAGGGTGCTCAGCTCGTCGTCTCTTTTCTTCCTCTAACCTTACCGGCTTCAATGTGCACCCAAATGAGTCTTGTACGTCGCCACAGTTTCTTGATCAGACTAATCAGACACCTGTAGGTGGAGATATCGCAATGTCTCCTCGCGTCTGGTAGGAGTGTTGTATTTTCCCTTGGTGCAATCTCGACGAGACACTTTATCGCATACTATTCAGAGGACCAAAAGCCGTTTGTCCAATATACGATTTGCGTCATACATGATGAAACTTTGTTCGGCCGTTTGTCAGCCGACGCATTCTGCGTGCGTCTTTACATGTGTCGATTTGCAGGCGATACCCACCCAAGCGCCAGGTCATCCCTACGAACGACTTGGCAAAGGCGTTACCGCGAGCGCACGCGAATCCCGCCGCCCCCACCCCGCTGATGACGCGTCACTTTTCGGGCCCACATGTCGGCCTCAGGCCTCTCCGAGCAATTGGCGCCTATATTTCACACCCAGACCCCTCCTCCCCCGCCGCCGTCTCACATAACCACCCCTCATCATCATCTCCAAGCGAGAATCCCGTCTCTGCGGCGTGATGGCGGCGGCGGCGGCGGGGGGGGGCAAGTCGAGGACTGCCGTCCGCTCGGCGACGACGAGGCGGAGGCGGAGGAAAACTCGCTGAACTCACGCTGGCCGCGGAGCTTCCGGTGCGTGCGCGTGTGGCTGCATTCTTCCATCGATCCTTTTCCTTTTTCATTCAAATGTTAGTCTTCGAAGGAGTAGTATTTACAAGGATATAGAGCTGCAAATGCGGTTTGACACAGATTAAGTGATACGCTTCTTGGATCGTAATGTACGGATGATGCGGTTGCGCGATGCCCGTTTGTTTGTTTTGCAGGGAAGCAACTGACACATACACGATTGCGGCGCCTCCCAACTTCGGTTGTCTGGTCCGATCCGCCAGCAAAAGCTCAGTCGACGGCGGCGATTGCAGTGGCCTGGGCTCTGATGACCTCAGGTTGCCCCTTTTGTCGGACAAGCTACAGGGGATAAATAACCAGCATGAACCTCTTGGTTCAGTGACACTGGATGAGAAACCCTCTGATAATTCGCAGCAGCCTGCAGAAACTTCAGTCACCCAAGGATGCAGTCTGACGCAAACTGTACTCAATGGTACTGTGAATCTCGATAAGAATTCCCAGTTTTTTTTTAACCCCTTGTATAACTGAACATCTTTCATACTTTCCTTTGTTGTTGGCAGGGGTTAACGTGCTTGCTGGTATTGGCATTTTCTCGGCTCCGTTCACGATTCATGAGGCTGGATGGGCCAGCCTTCTGGTTCTAGCCTTTTTCGCTATCGTGTGCTGCTATACTGGAGTGCTTCTAAAATATTGTTTTGAGATCAAAGATGGTGTTTCAACCTTTCCAGACATTGGAGAGGCTGCCTTTGGAAGGATCGGTCGTCTTCTCATTTCTGTAAGTATAATGTTTCTTTAATAATTGAAATTGAATCAGGCAGCGTTTCCAGGATATGTTTTGAGACTATCTGGGCATCAATCCTCCAAATGAACTCACACTAAAACAATCAAGCAGTAAAAATACCACAAGTATATCAATAGATGTTTGCAACCTTGTGCAAGAACTAGTTAACTGTTTATACCTTCTGATAATCACTATATCACGTTGGATTAAAAAAAATGATCACAATAATATCTATATTTCTACGAGGTCCCATTTGATACTTGCCTTTTTTTTTTCCTTGATGCAGATTGTTCTGTATACAGAGCTATATGTAAGTAAATTGTTTTCCCCTGGCTATTATTAGTATGTTGCAAAGTTCGTCAAGCAAACCTTTTATTTATTGTTCTGTATACATCTCACTTTTGAATTTTGAGTGCAGTCCTTTTGTGTGGAGTTCATTATTCTGGAAGGTGATAATCTCGCGTCGATTTTCACTAGCACCAGCTTCGATTGGCATGGGATTCATGCAGATGGAAGGCACTTCTTTGGAGTGCTATTTGCCCTTGTAGTTCTGCCCAGTGTATGGTTGCGCGATCTTCGAGTGATATCGTACATTTCAGGTCTCACTGATCTTAGATACTTCAATTTTCCCCTCATTTTCATTATATATCAGGATAACCTAATGATTAATATATCCATATTATTCTTCAGCCGGCGGTGTGTTTGCAACTCTTCTGGTTTTCCTGTCTGTCAGTTTAGTTGGGGCTACTGGCAACATAGGGTTTCACATGACTGGGGAAGCAGTGAAGTGGGATGGTATACCATTTGCTATTGGGATTTATGGTTTTTGCTATGCTGGGCACTCGGTGTTTCCAAATATCTACCAATCCATGTCTGATCGCACGAAATTCAACAAGGCATTGTACATTTGGTAGGTAACTAGATAGTATGAAGTATGAACTGCATTCTTATATATGTGTATTTATTGTCCAGTACTAAAATGTATCAAAGTTCTGAAAAATGGTACTGTCCAGCTTCGCAATCTGCACGTTCATATACGCTGCTATTGCTGTTATTGGCCATCTCATGTTTGGAGAAAGGACACTAGAACAGATAACTCTGAATCTTCCAAAGGATTCATTTGCTTCGAAAGTTGCACTGTGGACCACGGTAACTATCCTCTGTTGGCCTAATTTGGTTTCTGACTGTCCTTTGTGTTCCTTCATACCCCTCATTTTATTTTCATTTTGTTTTCAGGTGATCATCCCTTTCACAAAGTATCCTTAAGGGAATGTTTCATCCTCAATAGCTAGTTACCATCAAATATTTTCAAGTTTTGGACATTTAAAGTTTCTAGGATCGATTATGTTTCTCATCATGCCAAATTTCTTTAAGGGAATGTTTTATCCTTAATAGCATGTAGATATTCTCTGGTGATAAACCCATTGGCTCGGAGTATAGAAGAATTGCGTCCAGCAGGGTTTTTGAATGACAGAGTCTTCTCTGTAACACTTAGGACTGTCCTTGTTGCATCGACTGTGTGCATCGCCTTTCTCCTGCCATTCTTTGGTACGTAAGCCATGTCCTTCGAAATGAGGACTCTGTTCCACCTGATGTAGTCATGAAAACTTTCACATGCTTATCGTGGTGTTATATAGAAAAAATTGACAGATAATACAATTTTCTCAGTAACTATACATTGAAAATAGAAAAGAATGTTCGTCATTGCTGGTAGGCAGTAGAAGCAAAATATTCAGAGAACATATAAAAGACAAGTTTATGCATAATTCTTAGGGTGTAGGATGGTAATATGAATCACTTGCATTCTGTTCATCTATGTAAACCTTGTTTCTGACCTGTGTTGCTTGTTCCAGGTCTTGTGATGGCTCTCATTGGATCTCTTCTCAGTATACTTGTGGTATGTTGCTTCTGTAAACCACAAATGCATAATCCACCCCAGCATAATTTGGGCGCCAGTTTTATTCATCAACAGCCTTACGAAAGGAGTACATTTTCAGATGGTAGACACAGTAGATTGTCCAACGGACATTCTATCTGACACCGACTGCTTTACCATTTTCAGGCGCTCATCATGCCCGCCCTGTGCTTCCTGAAGATCGCGAGGAATAAAGCAACACGCTTGCAGGTAAACATTCATCACCATCCCTCAAAACATATAGCGCACCAAAGCCTGACAAGATCGTTCGTCGTCCCGCTGCGATTCCAGGTCGTAGCAAGCGTCGTCACAGTGGTGCTGGGCGTCGTGTGCGCAGTACTCGGAACGTACAACTCGATCGCCAAAATAGCTGACAGCTACTGAGCATCCGGAATCAAAGGTACAGGACGCATCCAGCCTTGAACCCAAGACTCATCGCGCCGCGTTACGCAGGGTACCATCGTACCCTGTACAAACTGTATTCTTAAGACTGCTCCTTTGCTCACCGTTGGACAGGGCATCATCGTGCCTTGTCTCTAGGCCTGTAATAAAAGGGGAATCCCTATGTGTATTTGTATATGATTCTTTGTTATCGAGGTCTTGTGTTTGGCTTACATGAGGCCTGGGCCGGACCGTCGACTCGGTCTCGTTCAGCCTGCTTAACGTCCGCCTTACTGGCTGGGCCTGATTCCTCAGCGTGTGGGGGGTGTCCTTGTCGAGTGAACTTCAAGCTACTCCCCTGCTAATCTGCTATGGGTGCGTGTTATCGACCTGTTAAGGACGTGGAAGGATAATGATCCCACTCATGACTTGCCTGCTTGCTTCGGTCGCGATCTTCCAACACGTCTTCCGCCCTTTGACCCCAAGCTCATCTAATTAAATCATCGTCACTAACCACATCTCAACCAGCTAGTCCACCCTTCATCAACAAGAAGCATCGCGTGTGCGATTCGTGTGGCCAGGCGCTGGAAACCCGCTGATGAACCGCGCATCCAGCGCACGAGGTCGAGTACGAGCGACTCGCAACACGATACGAAAATCACACAAAGTACATGGCGGTGATCGCATCGCGCCAAGTACGCGCGGGCGCATCTCGCTCATCGATCTCTCCGAACTTTCCTCGGCCTGATCGATCGGCTGTACGACGCCCAGTTGCCCGTTACAGCAGGCTTCCCACGTTACGCGGCGCATGCCGCCACAGGCCGCGCCGGCGGGCCTTCCCCATTGGGCCATTGGCGTTTGGCGATCTCTCCTAACTTCAATTATTCGACCCGCCGGGACCATGTGTTGCCGATCGCCGCCGTCACCATCGATCTCCGGAGATAATCTAAACAAGAACACGCCCATACCCCCAGCTTGCCGGTTCTTGTTTGGGACTGCGGCACTTGCGCCGCGAGCAGGTCACATGACCGTGCTCCACGGCGTCCACGCCATCCTGCCGTGGAGGATATCGTTTTCTGTCGTCAGACATGTGTGGCAGGTTGATCGGGACGCAACAGGCGTCAAGCCGCCCGGTGCATCATCATGGGATTTCGCAGATGCGATCGAGTACTAATCTATTATACTTGTGCCTTTGGATATTATTGAACGCTCTCTTCTCTCGAGCAGATATTTTCCGGGGACGTCACTGTTCTGTTGCCAGTGGTTTGTTTGCTTCCGTAAATCGTTCTTCAATGAAATGCAAAATTTTCGGAAGAGTTTCAGATGAACTTGGTTGGAGTTGAACCCGTTCCTTCGTTTTTTGCAGAAAATCAGGAAAAGGGAAGAAGAACTCGCACGTTCTAGACTGGGCCAGAATAGTGGAGCGACAGAGACGCCAAGAATTAGAGGCCCAGTACGAACACCGGCCCGGCCGCGCACGTGATGGGTACCGCCTCGCTACAATCCAGCCCGTTCGCCAGGCGCCAGCCAGCTCACTCCGCTCCCGAACTCGCCAAGTTTTACCGCCAATCCGGCGCGCACACGCACACCCAGCTCACTGCTAGAAGATGCACGGAACCAATCAAGGAGGCCAAAATGGTCCCACCATTTCTGGGCAGACGAGCGGTGCCGCCAAGTGTCCCCATGGCCCGCGAGTCAGTGACACGCAAGATGGGGCGGCTTGGGTCGCCGTCTCAAGAAGCCACCTCCGCTCCGAGCAGCGCGCGCCGCCTTGTCGCGACGCGCGATCACTCCCTGCCATCCTTGGCGCTGCAACCCAGCCAATCACGGCCATTAAAGCCTTTCCCCTCCCTCCCTTCCCCGCTCCTCTCGAAGCGTCGCCAGTCGCCACCTCTCCGCATACGCTACGCAATCTCTCAATCCACAGCTCCACTACTGCGCGCGTGCCTTGGTTGGAGCGCCTGAGCGAATGGCGGCCGGGGCGGAGGATAAGCAGCACCGGAAGGAGCAGGAGGAGGAGAAGGACGACTTGACGCTGGAGGACGGCGGCATCGAGGAGAGCCCGCGCCGCAGCTTCGAGGACGGCGACGGCGAGGAATCGGAGGAAGGCGACGAGGCGGAGGACGAGGGGGTCGGGTCACCGGGCTCCTTCCAGTCCCGCCAGTGGCCGCAGAGTTACAGGTGCGCTACGACGTTTGAATTCTCTGCTTGATCGCGCCAGATTTAGTTTGAAAACGGTTTACTACTAGTAGTAGTAACTGGAGGTGTAGTGCTTGAATGGCTGTGGACTTGTGGTGATGGGGATTGACTGACGGCGGTGGGGTTTGCTCCGTCGACATCCCCTGCTCCAGTGAAGTTCTATGTCGAATCAGTAGGTTTGGTCGGATTTTAAATTTCGTGATGGGGACGGGATGTAATTATGATTGTTTTGATGGAGGATCGAACAGCGACGTGTCTGGTTCGTATAAATGACACGGAGTTGTACTGCTTGTGGCATGGTACCATGGTAGCTCTTCACGTTACATCGGAATGGCCTAGAATTTACCGACACGGAGGAGTGTTCTGAGCAATTGGAAGCGTTCAAAGCATGGTTGTGCATTGTGCTGACTGCTGAAACGATGGATACGGACCCCTGATAACTAGACATGATATGGATGTGATGAAACACTAATGTGCGATATTTTTAATGTCACTAATTATTGCCAAACGAACTGGAATGGTGCAAAAGATGTGTTTGGCTTCTCCTAGCATCAGTACAGACGATCTTTCTAATGAGTTACTAGTTTCCAAATAGATTGACCCTACTACATTAAATCATTCATTTTTGCTAGACCAATATAAGCTGTGTCTTAGCTGATTCATCTCCAAAAATAATAAGGCTTCGCACAGTTTATTCCTTTTCTCGCATCTATTATTCATACTTAGAAAAGAATGCCAACAGTTATACTCCAAGCTATCACTGGATCTTTATTCACATATATTGTGGTAATGAATTACTTTTGTTTTTCAGGGAAACAACTGACACTTACACGATTGCTGCATCCCCGAGCTTTGGTTACTTGGGCCCATCTACAAGCAAATACTCACTTCTTGATCTCGCGCGTAGCGGTGTGGGCTCTGACCTGAAGTTGCCGCTAGTATTGGATAAGGGTGATGGAAAGCAAGAATCTTTAAAAAGCTTGCGGAAATCACTTGCTTCCATAAGAGATGAGCGAATCTCGTTTCATGTGCAACCCACTGGAGAAATCTATATTAGTCAAGGATGCAATGTGACACAAACAGTCTTCAATGGTACTATCATCATTGGAATGCAATAATGCTCAAACTACTTTACTACTGGTATTGAACATGTTTGAATCTTCCTTGCTCTTTTGTAGGGATCAATGTACTTGCTGGTGTTGGCCTTCTTTCTACCCCATTTACAATTCATGAAGCTGGATGGGCAGGCCTTGCAGTCCTAGTTTGTTTTGCAGCAGTTTGCTGTTATACTGGAGTTCTTCTGAAACACTGTTTTGAGAGCAAGGCTGGTATTAAAAGTTATCCAGACATTGGGGAGGCTGCCTTTGGAAGATTCGGCCGCCTGTTAATATCTGTAAGTTCTGGTTTCTTTATCGTGAAATGAGTTGGGTTAGGGTTAAAATGCTCGGGGACCAACATGGTTTATGTTTCACGGTCTTCACAATAAACATGATTTATGTTTCTTTATTTATGGTTTAATTTTTCAGACATATGGCCAGCACTTCTTTTCATTTTATATATAAACGACAATCTGAACGTGCCGCTGAATGTTCATAATCTCGCCTAAAGAACCTATGCAATCAAAGTATTGATGTTTTTTGAAATGTTGCCACCTCTTCTGGGTACATATCTCAAAGAAACAAAATTCATATACTGGTTGAGCTGAGAAAATGCAACTCACATATTGCAGCTCCCTTTAATCGTATTTTTGAGTACAAAATGTTTTTTTATATCCTTTCTCTTTGTATTTAAGAATAACTGACTCATGGTTACTCTTATTTTGCAGATTGTTTTATATACCGAGCTATATGTAAGTAGTTCAATTTGCATAGTTTGTCATTTATTTTCTGTTTATCTTGCAAATCACTGGATTGAATCTGGATTTATCGTATTATTTGTTGGCTGCAGTCATATTGTGTGGAATTCATTATTTTGGAGGGTGATAACCTCACATCACTCTTTCCTAGTGCTAATTTCGATTGGCTTGGGATTCATATGGACGGAAAGCACCTTTTTGGAATATTAACAGCTATTTTAGTATTGCCAACAGTATGGCTGCGAGATCTTCGAGTGCTCTCATACCTTTCAGGTCTCACTGCTCATAGCCTACTTCATTTTCGTAGCCTTAATTAGTAATATTAGCTAACATTTTTTTTTGTCGACTATATTTATGCAGCAACCGGTGTGATCGCAACTCTTCTTATTTTCCTGTCTGTTGGTTTAGTTGGTACGAGTGACAATATAGGCTTCCATGCAACTGGAAAGGCAATAAAGTGGAGTGGCATGCCCTTTGCTATTGGTATTTATGGTTTTTGCTACTCTGGGCACTCAGTGTTCCCAAATATCTACCAATCAATGTCTGATCGTACAAAGTTCACTAAGGCACTGCTTATAATGTATGCTCGAGCTGAATTCAGATTTGAGTAACCTTGTTTGAAAAATGACTTTTCTAAAGGTGTAATTGTATTTGGCAGTTTTGCAATTTGCACAGCAATATATGGTGGTTTCGCTATAATTGGTTATCTCATGTTTGGGGACAAAACTTTATCTCAGATCACTTTAAATCTTCCAAAGCATTCAGTTGCCTCAAAAATTGCACTATGGACCACGGTAACAATTGCCAGTTGACCTTAATTTACCTTCGTAAATCACAAAATACTTTCTTAACACTGCTGATTATTTTTTCTTATGTTTTCAGGTGATCAACCCTTTCACAAAGTATCCTTTTCATTGTATTTCCGGGAAACTTCAGGTTTCTAAGTAGCATTTTAACTGTCTCCGACTCCTTATGGGATTGTTCGTCCTTAATTACAAACAGATATGCCTTGTTGTTAAACCCAATTGCTCGAAGTTTAGAAGAGTTGCGTCCTGAAGGATTTTCTGGGTACATATCTCAAAGAAACAAAATTCATCTACTGGTTGAGCTGAGAAAATGCAACTCACATATTGCAGCTCCCTTTAATCGTATTTTTGAGTACAAAATGTTTTTTTATATCCTTTCTCTTTGTATTTAAGAATAACTGACTCATGGTTACTCTTATTTTGCAGATTGTTTTATATACCGAGCTATATGTAAGTAGTTCAATTTGCATAGTTTGTCATTTATTTTCTGTTTATTTTGCAAATCACTGGATGAATCTGCATTTATCGTATTATTTGTTGGCTGCAGTCATATTGTGTGGAATTCATTATTTTGGAGGGTGATAACCTCACATCACTCTTTCCTAGTGCTAATTTCGATTGGCTTGGGATTCATATGGACGGAAAGCACCTTTTTGGAATATTAACAGCTATTTTAGTATTGCCAACAGTATGGCTGCGAGATCTTCGAGTGCTCTCATACCTTTCAGGTCTCACTGCTCATAGCCTACTTCATTTTCGTAGCCTTAATTAGTAATATTAGCTAACATTTTTTTTTGTCGACTATATTTATGCAGCAACCGGTGTGATCGCAACTCTTCTTATTTTCCTGTCTGTTGGTTTAGTTGGTACGAGTGACAATATAGGCTTCCATGCAACTGGAAAGGCAATAAAGTGGAGTGGCATGCCCTTTGCTATTGGTATTTATGGTTTTTGCTACTCTGGGCACTCAGTGTTCCCAAATATCTACCAATCAATGTCTGATCGTACAAAGTTCACTAAGGCGCTGCTTATAATGTATGCTCGAGCTGAATTTTGATTTGAGTAACCTTGTTTGAAAAAATGACTTTTCTAAAGGTGTAATTGTATTTGGCAGTTTTGCAATTTGCACAGCAATATATGGTGGTTTCGCTATAATTGGTTATCTCATGTTTGGGGACAAAACTTTATCTCAGATCACTTTAAATCTTCCAAAGCATTCAGTTGCCTCAAAAATTGCACTATGGACCACGGTAACAATTGCCAGTTGACCTTAATTTACCTTCGTAAATCACAAAATACTTTCTTAACACTGCTGATTATTTTTTCTTATGTTTTCAGGTGATCAACCCTTTCACAAAGTATCCTTTTCATTGTATTTCCGGGAAACTTTAGGTTTCTTAGTTGCATTTTAACTGTCTCTGACTCCTTATGGGATTGTTCATCCTTAATTACAAACAGATATGCCTTGTTGTTAAACCCAATTGCTCGAAGTTTAGAAGAGTTGCGTCCTGAAGGATTTTTGAATGAAACGTCATTCGCAATTATACTGAGGACTTCCCTTGTTGCACTTAATGTAGCCATTGCCTTTCTTATACCTTTCTTTGGTAAGCACGCACCAGTTTCTTAATTGTGCATAGTGCATCTCTATCTACTTCTGTTATGAAAAGTATTGGTAATTTGGTATCTGTTGGATCTCCCCGGCATTTCTGAACGGTCTGTTTGCATATTTCAGGTCTTGTGATGGCTCTCATTGGATCTCTTCTTAGTGTACTTGTGGTATGCCATCTTTCTTTGTCTATCTGGATGTATTTTGGTAATAAGCAAGTGAGCTGTATTGTGAGATTGAGCAGTGTCAAAATAGTTAAAATTAATAATGTTCTGTTGGAACGATAAAACTGAATCTTCACCTTGTTCTGCGTATCTAGAAGTTATTTTCTAACATGCATGTACATCATCTACGCGAACTGGTTCATGAGAATAAGAGTCACGCTAAGTACACATATACCAGGCATGATTATAGTTAAAACTCCCACTGTCCCATACCAAATTCAAAAATAAATCATTTTATTTATTCTGTCCCACTCCGTAGCTAAGAATCAAATATGACAAGTTACTGAATGTACTTCCCATGACTACAGGCAGTTATAATGCCGGCCTTGTGCTTCCTGAAGATCCAACAGAATAAAGCGACACGTTCGCAGGTAAATGGCCATCAAATATATGTTTTGTCACAAGATCAATTTTCGCTACCATACTTGGTGGAAGTTTCTGTACGGTAAAATTGTTCAACTTGGCGTTATGTTTATTTCTCTTCTGATTTCAGGTAATCGCAAGCGTTGGCATAATAATAGTTGGGATCATCAGTGGTGCACTGGGAACGTACTCATCTGTAAAGAGGATTTCAGAAAACTACCAGTAAGCTCATCTGCAGTAGTCAGCAATCAGCGTCTACAAAATACGTGACATTCATTACCCCACTCCGAGGTCGGATGCTGCAAACGATCAAGTTTTGTACTGGAATTACGGAGTTCCCTGTGTATTAATTATTCGGACTATTACAGTCGGCTGAAAACTGTATCACTTCGAATAACATTATCATGCCCCTTTAAATTAGCGGCTACTCTATTTCATTGTAGCAGATTCCTCTTCGAAAATGGTATACGTAAATTTGGATCGTACGCCTGGTTGTATGACAAGTGTTGTTGAGAGAGCAGAGCAGGACATGAATATAACCCCCTTGGTGTATAATCGAGTTGTATGTATATATAGCAAGGTGGATTTGATTGCTGTGATAAGACCTTGCATGTTACTTCAGGTATCCATAAAATTTTATTTGATTTGATTTATTGCATCTTTTTTACACCTTCCATACTTTCAATGATGATGTTAAAAATTTGCACTCCCTTTTAGACTCTTCGGTGCCATGCTAGTAGGAGTATTAACACAACATACGCCAGAGCACCTGGACTCCTGGAGCAAGAGCTGATAGATGGGCTAGATATTGAGTGGGCTGGTTCTTTCGTTAACTGGGCCGTGCCATTAGCTATTCCTGGAATTGCTAAAAAAAAATAGCTATTGCCGGAGCAACAAAAATCACTTTGTAACCAGTCAAAAAAAAAATGTCACTTTGTAGATGGACACTGGACACCCTGTAATTTCAAGATATCTTTGAATGTTTTCTTCCATGAATCTCTTTGAAATTGTACTACTCCGACATTTATTTAATTATTCCATTTATAAGAAATTGGATGGCAAAACCTTTAAAATGTTTTTTGTGCGTATATTACTTCTGTTAGATCCCTTTTGAACAAAACTTCAGTTAATATCACACAGCCTCTTATGTTCATGCAGAATCTGTTGTTATCATAACTCATAAATACACAGCATGCTAGAACTCAAATGATTGTAAAGGCATCTCGAGCTTTTTTTACATGTTGAAAAGTAAAGACTAAAGAGGTAGTAGTACAAACTTGAAACATACCGATATTCGTACTACAAGAATGAGGCAAATGTGTTGGCTTCGCAGTGGAAAGTATGGAATTGTTAAGCTTCAAACCCACATATAGAGAAAAAAGAAAGTGATGGTTGCTTTGCGGAGGAACTTTTCATGCAAAGCCGGAGTTTGCCCCTTTATGGGGCTCCAACTTTCCATTGGCACCTCACATTTGTTTTTAAGGAATCCTAAGTGACCAAAAGGCCCCTCTCCCCTAGCAAACAGAAAGAAGGGCGTCTTTGCCCTTTATGCAAAGATGGGCATCTTTTCAGAGTGCATCCCACTTCGCAGCATTTAGCCCATCTTAAAAGACAAGAGCTCTTTTCCTCATGACTTTTAGTAGTGCAATCTTTCTGCCTTCAAAAGTGGCTAATCCTTTCTCTTCCTTTGATTGGTGTCTCAAACTCCCTGGCCTTTTCTTCTTTTCACCCAAAAAGGGCACATCTTTTTGCCACACCCTTCACCATCCATGCTGTGGGCCTAGTGGAGCATCAATCAAGCATGATGCTCTTTGTCAAGACCTCCCCAGGTGCCTTCACACCTTCACAACATGTTAAGATGGAAAGAGAGATGAGGCTCTCAATGGGCAATCAATTATAAAGCTTGCCAACTTTACTGGTGATGACCATGCAGACATTTTTCAATTGAGCTAGCTGAGCTGGAGTGTTTCACTCATGGCATCCATCCATGGTTAAAAACCTGCCATCACTAGAATAAAAAGTTAGCATGTTAAAGGCTTGATAGGGCTAATCATGGTGGTTAAAAGGTTCAGCTTTAGGTGTTGGGGGTGGGTGGACTATGATGGATGCGATTCACACTTTTACTTTGCACCAACTTTTTTTGTTTCTTCAAGCTAAGGATTGACACACACACACGAGCAGGCAGAGAGGCAGAAATACAAAGCATCATTACTCCTCATGATGGTCTACTTTGAGTTGTGGAGATGCATGGTAACTTAAGCAAGCGAAAGATGAAGAGCCGGGAAAGAAAGCAACAACTTTGCTTGCACATCTCCTCGCTCATGGCTTGAAATGAATGAAGCGGCATGATTTCACCACCAAAGTGCCGTCCACTGAACGCCTGAAAGAGTGAGGAAGAAAAAGAGGAGGAAAAGGTTACTCCTTAAAAAGACATGAATGAAGAGAAAAAAGGCCTAGTGAATTATGCGTGTATAAACCACGCTACTAGACTCCTTTAAATTATTGGTACGTGCTTTGCAGGAATCGTGCTCGATGGATTCACTTTTCACCTTTGTTTCAATAATTACGCACGCACACGGTGGTTTGTCAAAAAGGAGAAAGGCAATGAAAAAACTCCGACGAGTTATATGACAAGATAGCTCGCATCATTATACCTGAAAGAAGCTATATTGTCGAGTGCGTTAGCATACTACCAGTTACAACATGCTCGGGTCTGGGCACTCAGGCCTCTGCTGACTACTTCAACTCGTGTCCAGCCTTGTCCAACTCCAGCCCAGCCCAGACCGGGACGCAGCTAAAGCAATTGCATAAAAAAGCTTCAAAATACTTAATCATGTCCTTCAACTATATCCGAAAAAAGAAATACAAAAGAAACTCGTGTCCAGCCTTTGTACAATGCTTGGCTCGATGATTCGCCATCCATTTCCATAAATTAAAAAGAAGCTATCTAGATGGGAGAAAAGCCAAGTGCGATGTGCTTAGCGCTGCTGCCTAATATCAGCACATGCCTTTTTCAGCCATGTGTGGGGAAAGATCACTGATGATAACATGATGCCGCGGGCGTGAAATATGATTCGGCGCTGCTAGCCGGACAAGGAGATGAGGGCTCGATCTCAACCAGCCGGGCCAGGGCCGGGCAGTGGGGATCGTCGTGGGGAACACGGAGAAAAGCGCGGGCGGCCAGCCATGCGGTGTTACGTTTGTGATGAGCAACAACCGCGCACCTGCTACGGCGAGCGCGTCAGCG
>LAPY01002284.1:38810-51009 GCA_000970635.1 Eragrostis tef
CGGCAGGTGGAGGCACTCGCCATCTTCGCAACCTCCCTCCACGCGGCCGCCTCCGCTCTCCCTCTCCCAGGTCCCTCACCTCTCCCCCCTCAGATCTGGCATTCCTACAGCGGCGCATGGGCCCCCAGGTGCTGCGACGGCGTGGGCGGGGCCGCGCTCACCCGCCACCCTGTTCGCATAGCCTGCCACCTGCTATGCCATTCAGCCTGCCGCCACCTCCTTCCCTTGCATCCTGCCCATCCAGCCATCCCTGATAGCCAGATCTGTCCGAAGCGCAACCCATGAGAACTTCCTGCCCCTGCTGCATGAACAGCCAAGCCATTCACCTCCGCTTACTACCTCCGCTTACTAGAGAGCAAATGAATCTGGTTGTACTGTCAGTAGACTTTTATGCAACTTCTAGGTTGCATTTTTGTTAGGATCTCATTTCCAGCATATTTTCTGTATTGTGACTTGTGATGGATGGATAATTTATCTATGGTTAATGGTTCCGTGTGGACCTTTGACATCTTTATTGATTTGAAGTTCAATTCTGTAAATCATGGTGCCTTGCAAGTTTGCCTAATATAAATGGCTGGTACATCTGTACTGCAGCTCCAATCCTTTTGCCTACAGTTATATTGCAACAGATGGCCAGATGCCTATTATGGCGCTCTCGCATTTTTGGTAACATAACAACTGTCGGCAAAAGTGTGTAACTATCGGCAGAAGTCTAACTGTCGGCAAAGGTTAAATGTTTGCATAGGTATTAACTGTCAGTCAGCGTAGGTTGCCCTTTTACCCACATGTGAACTGTCGGCAAAGGTTTTCCCAACTGTATCTATCGCGACTATTTTCTATATGTCGGCAAAAGCTTCGCCTACAGTTTAGGTGTTGGCAAAAGTGCCCTTTGCCGAAAGTACTAAGTATTGGCAAATGTCTGCCACGGTGTAGTGCATACACACTTGGTTTTGATACCTGACCCCTAAACTGAGACCTAAAAGTGGTGCTCGTCGTCGTTGAACACACAAGCGTTGCGTTGCTTCCATAGGATCCAAGCTCCTAAAATAATCACTTTGTTCAATCCGTTCTTCCTTTCCTTTGGGATTTTCTTGACTGCCCACAGCCACCAGTTCACAAAGGACTCCTCATCTAAGGTAGGCACCTTTTTCTTGTACGTTGTGCTTAGAGAGGATGCGTGGCCAATATTTCTCTTGCCCGGACACAGGTAGTCAACAAGTGTTGCACTGTCTCGTCTTCTTGGTCGCACAAGGGACATTGTTCCGGGTGTGGCAACCCTCTTCTTACCAACCTATCCGTTCTCCAGAATCTATTACGAATCGCTAGCCATAGGAACATTTTTCATTTGAACGGCGCCCACAACTTCCACAAGCGATGCCAAGGTTCGAAGGTAGTTGCGCCATTGAAAAAAGCTCGATAGGACGATTTTGATGAGTACTGACCGGAAGCATCCAGTTTCTGTATATGGGTGTCTTCTTCTTGTGATAGCATGATTTCGGCAATTGAATCCCATAACTGGAAGTACTCATAAAGGCCAACTAAAGATAGGCCACCCTGAATATCATCAGTCCAATTTTGGTTCTGTAACCTTTCAGCCACGGACCGTGCGGACGAAATCCTTGCCAGCACCCTTTCTACTACCCGCAGAGCAATATCAAAAAAATTGTGCTGCTACCATTTGTCACATGTGATTCAATTGCAATGGTGAATAAGGCAATGGCATTTTGGTGTACCTGAATGTCTAGGGTTAGATCACAAGATCGTAACCCTTTCTGATGCTATGAAAGAGAGATGAATTGTTGCATAATGATGGATTGTATTGCACTGAGCCTCTCGGCAGGTCTATATGAGAGTACATGACTTGGAGGACAAGCCACCTCCAAGGATACATATGACAGTCCTTGATATACAATATCTAGCCTACTAAATATACTCTAGCAGTCGCCTCTGTTTCCACATAATGACATCCAACCCAATCGTCTTACCATACACCTCCGTCAACCTCCCTACTTTGCCGCATAGTTGGTCAACATCATAGCCTACATTCGTATCATTGTCAAGCTCCCCAACCCAGGCTGGTGAAGCAACTACGCAGGTAAATTGCAGAGTTGACGCAGACTGGTCGATCAACGAGCAGATGAAATTCAGCTTCAAAATTCCATTGTGCAAGGGCCCCCTTGTAATATGGCATCATCACACATGGTGAAAAACCTATTCCCTGTACCTCACATACCCACCAAAGGAGATTCAATGATCTAGCATATGGCACATGATTGGGAAAGTAGGTTTGTATCATCTTGTAATTTAACTATCTTATATAGAGAGTTCCTAGAGCTGATATTGCACTGCGTATGGATAACATCCCCATTCCCATATATACATCACGTCAAACATGTTTGTCAGTTATTTCTTTCCTTTGTTCATTACACAATATGCCTTTAACTAGTGTTGTCACTAAGAGAATTTTACATGTGACCTCTTGCATTTTGCAGTAAGTACATGCCATTTTTGTCCAATGGAACGATGAGACATTGTGAATTAGTAGCAAGTTCAGTACGAAGTGACTGATTTGCAGCTGTGCCGATGATGGCTTGTGCTGACTCATGCCGTCATCAGCAGAGAAAGTATATAACGTTCAGACAAAAGGACTGAAATTAAAGTGTTTCATTTCACATGTTCAGACATGGAAACTGAAATTAAAGTGCCGATGACGCCAGCCCCGAGCCTGACCGAGGGCAGAGATGCAGCAGCAGAACGGCAAGAAAAGCATGGTGGAGATGTCCATGTGGATGGAGGACAACGGGAGCGAGTGTCAAAAGAAGGGCTCACGGGCACGTGCGGGGCAGCGGAGGTACAAGTATAGAATGCGCTGCTCGGCAAACTTTACGTGCTGCCCAAAGTGCAGCAACTGGCCGGCAAAGCCATTCGGAACTTCACGCTTTCCGGCAAGCCATGGGTGCAGCGTGGGACGTGCACGCGAGGACCAGGTCCCTGGAACGGGCAGTTATTCAATCAGACTCGTGCGTTCCGCATCGGTGAGTTGACTGGTCATCAGTCAATTAGTCTTAGTCAAGTAAGCCTCGGGTAATGGCATGACGGAGGCGCTTAGGGCTGTAAATCGGTGACCCATAGGGGCACCTTCGAAGCTTTTTAGTGCACACAAATGAACTAGTTTTTGAACTATCAACTCAAGGTGCTAATTTATGTAGCCACAGCATCAACTAACATGAGCTCAGTTTTTTAATTTCCAGTCACAAGTCGCTGCTAACAGATCGAGGAGAGACGGAGCCTGGTACCGTAGTACTGCGTTGCATGCACCATGCTTGGCGGAGGTCGGCCGTCGGCGACGTCTCGGCCCATCCGCGTTCGGAACATGACGGCCCTCCGATGAGCACGGCCTGGCGTGCAGTCATTCGATTTAATTTGTGTGTGTTGACGGATCCCAGGTCGTGGTCAACTATGATGGCCGGGAGCTTTGGCTTGTTGAAAGATGTATTTCTAGACTTATAGGACGACGATGACGACAACGCTGGTGATCTCGATCGACGAGCTCGTTGTCCCGTTCTTTCATACGACCGTGCTGACTGTACTGGTACAGTTCTGTAAAGCAAAAGCTCCAAGCTTTAGCCTCGACAGTCTGAAATGAAACTTCAGAAAACCCTCATTTACCTTGATGCATGTACATGCAGTTCAGAATGTGTGATACTACTCCAGCTGGTCCATTTCAATTTTTCTCAATTGGGTCCGTTTAGTTCAGAAGAACATTTCAAAAGGGGAATGCATTAGGTTCAGAATCACCAGCTGTCACAAACGGTGGGTCGGCAATCTTCAGCACGACCTTGACCCTTTCTGCGAGATAACATCCTGTAACCATTAGTGAACGACCTTTTCCCAATACCTCTCACACCCACCAATAGAGATCGAATGATCTACCAAGAGGTACACATGTTCACAAAGCAGGTGTATATCATCATCTAAAGTGTTAGTTCAAGTATCGTATATATATAGTTCTCAGAGTTCCATAATGCTCTAATGTTGGTCAGGTGCTGATATTGATGGGGCAGTTAATTTCTTTCACTTTTGTTTAGTAAGCAACTGAGCACATGGCTTTAACTAGTGCCACGTACATGCTATTAAATAGAGAAAATTGTACATGTCATCTTGCACTGTGCAGCACATATTGTTGTGGTGGGTAGAAAACATCGAATGCAACCTGAAATTTATTGTCATTTTTTTCCAAGTAACCATGAGACAGCCATTGCTGTAATTTCATCATTTCATTCTTGCCAAGAGAATGATGAGACAGATTAGGGGCAAGTTCAGTCCCAGTGGTCTGCAGGCAAAAATAAAATAAAATTAATGTTTTTTTCGTGACCCATTTGCGACTGGTAGGCTTATCGACTGTCAATTTCTGCTGCTAGTACGTCCTGCCGTAGCCGTAGGAGCACATATGTAAAGTTCGGACAAGAAGTCTGAAATTAAATACTTGACTGAAGGATTCAGCATCGCTAGATCACCAGTCTGTAGCAAGAGGGTGTTGATACATTTCAGCGGAAAAAAAATTGATCAAATGAATATGTTTCAAGGTGCTAATGTCTGTTGTGCCCAGCCATGATTGAGTGGTTGATTGGTCGTTGCAAGTAGATGATAAAACAGACCCTGAATGCGTCCGGCACGAGGCCAAGGTGCAAATGTCCATCATGTGCTAATGCATGTGGTGCGTAGAACTGTTATGAGATATCTGTTCGACTGATAGTTGCAAGGAGAGAAGAGGAGAAACACAGAGTGGCCTGCCCTCTGCAGCCCTCCTCAGGGACTGATGTTGCAGCCGTTGTGCATCCCGAACTAGCAATTATTGCAAGGCGTGGGGTGGCGTAACTGACAGACGCATGCACAGCGGTGGATTGTTGAGTTGCATGCACCAATCAGTTCATCCAAAGTTTAAGCTGGCAGGGAAAAGATGTACAATTCATTCATACTCCAAAACCCGTCCACACGTGCACTCACCAACCAATTCATCTAAAAGTCGAAGTTGATGGGAAAGTGTGACAATTCATGTATGTCTGTCTTTGTCCGCCATGGAGGTCGGCAGCGCCTCAGCCTATGACTCTCAAATGTCTTTGTTCGCCAGCTCGGCCTCAGAGCAAGGGCAGCCTGGCCACCAGGGGAATTCGAGCATGGTCAGGTTCGCAACCTCGTCTGAATCATCCCTCGAAGAGTCATCACCCTCTACAGAACCTCGGGGAAGGGCAACACTAATGGGGTCCACATTTAAAACAGCCCCACGAAGGGGTTTTCCAGCAGAAGTCGTAACTTTTCAGCTACGACGTTTTCCCGAAAGCTCAGGATCTTCAAAAGTCGAAGCCCTCGAATGCTTCTTTCGCTTCAGAACAGGAGCACCATAATCATCGTATGGCTGACCCCGAGCTTCAAAGGAACGGTTGAACCGAGCTGGAATACCAGCTTCTTGACGACCAGCAAGCTCCTTTTCGATAGAAGGTCCAACAATTGCCTTCCCTAACTCCTCGACGTCAGAAACAGAGAGGGCCTCGCCACTCAAAATATATTTACGACGACCATTCTCATATGGATCCTCTAAAAACTGAAGACTCCAGTTGGGTCAAAGGGGATCAATATTTGCGGAGATATACTCCTCCACTAGGTCTCGGCAGCTCAAAAAAAGACCTGATCTTGCGAAGGGAATCAATGCAGCCTAAGTAATTGTCATCATGTTCAACCTCAACATTGATCAACCACTCATGAGGCTTCATATAACTGACAATTTCAGAGCCTTCGCTGAGCTTCACATAAAACCATTTCCGCTTCCAGAGAGAAGCAACCCTGTTCACTTGACCAAATGATGGGACATTTTCTTGGTTAACATGAACAAAGTTGATCACCCCAAAGCTATCCAACTTCACAGCCGAAGTTGGTTGAAAATGAACTAGGTGGGTGAATGAAGGCAGATGCACTGGGAGCAAAACCTTCGGATTGACATGCCGAAACGTAAATAGCCAGCTTCGCAATGGCGTTTGGGATGAACTGATGGATCTCCAACTGGATGCGTAGGTACTCGAAGCCCAAAGTTAAAGAAATCAAGAAAAACAACGGCTTTGCCAAGCAACGGTCTTGGAATAGTATTAGACCCAGGAGAACGAGCTGAAGCCCTAGGACCAAACTTCGACATTAAATGATCATCAAGGTAAGCATTGGTGCATTCAGAATGACCGAAGGCGTCATTCCAAACCATATTGGTCAAAGACTTCTTGGGAGGCATATTCGAAAAGAAACAAATTGATCTCAGCGAAGAGAGTGGATAAATGACGCGAAGGTGCCAAAAGGAAGAAATCTTTCGCAGTAAAAAGAGGGGACTCAAAGACTTCAATAAAACACCGAAGATGGCACTCCTTTATAGGCAACATGACACCCCGAGAAACAAGCCACCATGCAATCAAACAGTAAAAATCAAAGGGCATAAATGATGTGACAATTTGACTTGTTGCAGAACTAAAGGAAAACTGCTTGAGGACTCCATTACACGAGACAATTCATCAGTTGAGGGCTAATGTTGGGAGTCCAGCAACAAGTACTCGACAAGCAAAGGGTTTACAGCAACACGCGAAGGGCATAAAGGTCATGCGAAGAGGTTTCGACTAAGCGAAGCCGTTTATGAAGACTTAGGCAGAGTTGCGTGACGGAATTGACTAATGGCAAACCTGTAATAACGATCCCCGTTTCCCCTATAAATATGGAGGGAGAAGGTCATGTAATGTCATCTGCTTTTCGGGCCGTGAGCCAAAGATACCTCATTTACTCCGTCCACATTTCTCTATCGTCTCCTCGACCCCTCCGCTCGGCATCGCGGACGATGGGGGGCTTCGAAACCACGAACAACCAAAGACCAATTGAACTAACACTTCAGGAGGGCTTCGCCAAGGAACCTGAGGACGACAAGAAACCAAGGAGGCTTCGTGGAGTGAACTACAGAAGCCAAAGAGCGTGAAGGGCTTCGCGAAGAAAGAATCTGAACACATAACCTGTTGGAGGGCTTCGCTTAGTCCAACCAAGACCTTCGATACCCCAACAGCATGTACATTTGTCACCAAGTATATATGGCTATGGTGGGTGCAAACACAAGCATCAAATGCAAGCTAAAAAAGGATCACAAACTTCTTTGGGAGCTCTATTTGAAGTACATAGAGCAAGAACAGGTGAACTGCTGACTTTGATAAGGCAATGCAGTTGTTAAAGTTCAGAACTGTGACAAAACTCACATTTTCAAATGTTCAGACAACAAAACTTTAAAAAGTTTCAGTAATGCTCGATCAGCAACATAACACTCTAAGCATTTTTTTTAGCCAACATTTGGTAAAAAATGATTGGAATGAGATCGATTTTCCAGTCATGGTTGCTTGGTTGTTTGTTTGCAAGCTGAGGAGGAAACAGAACCCAGAGCAGTTTCTGTCCACCGCGCGTTGTATGGGGCTGCGTTGCAGCCGTAGCACCTCCATACCAAGCATGGTCCGCATCCGTGAGTCTTAGGCGTGTAGCAGGCTAGCAGCTGGCATGGGACGGCTGCCTTGGCTGCCTGGTTTCGTCGAGCCCGGACTCTTGGATGTGCCGGACCGTGCGTAGGCCACTATGCCTTCGAGCACGCGGATACAAACGAGGAGCACCCGTGACACAATATCCGCAATGCAAAGTCGTCCGGAACTCGGTGACGCTCTGGAGAGCCAGGCTCCACAGGAAGTGAGGTACAAGAGTGTCCCTTGGTTGTGTGGCAGTCGCTCGATGGGACTCACGCAGTTTGGTTCGGGCATATCAACCGGTAATGGCGCGGGCGTCATGCTGGGGCTCGAGCCCGCTAAACGGCGTTCGCGAGCTGACAGCGCGTCTGTGGATTACACGAGAGGGGGAGATGGCGGGCAGCTTCACCTACCTCGCCCTTCCCGTCCTTACCGGGAAATGTGCAACATTTCCCCCTGATTTTATTAATGATGACTATGAGTGCAGGCTAGTCTAGCAAAGTAGGGCATTGAACCTAACTTCAAGGTATTTAGGTGGATATAAACAGAACGCTACAAGAAAAACTAGTTTGTTATGAACAACCGTAACTCAGATAACTTGCTGTCAAAGAAGTGTAAAACGCAAGTTCTGTACTGCTTCACGGTACCCCTCTTGGATGTTTAGTGCAGGGAGCTGCAAAAAGACATCAACAAACGTGCATCAGCCATCAGGCATGACTCGAGGACAGTGCATAACTAAGCACACGTACATGTATGCCATCTACTTCTTTAATAAACCAATTCAAGACTCAGGGCTAGCTTGCCCATGCATGTATGCATTTGAATCAATGTATGTATCATGTATGCCCTTACAGGTGCATGGCAGAGACTAAGTTATCAGAGCATATGTGTGCGATAAATTAACTTCTTCTTTTTTTTTTTGCGAGGGAAATTAACTTACTTCTGCATGGCTGCGCTGCTGTGTCATTTCAAATCCCGATGTTTCTCAAGCCCGAACTGCTATACATGCATTTTTATTGATTTTGGATGGTGTAGTTGCGTAACCTAATCATGCAGGTCGTATAAGGAGGAGCCACCAAAAGTTTATGGAATGCAATGTGTTTAGTTCTTGCACCTTGATGGCCAAGCATGGGGACACACCCTACTGTGAGATTGTTTGGGAACGTTTATATATAGGATTCATGGCATACCAAGGAGAAGCTTGATATGTCAGCAAGGACATCATTGCCCAACAGTTAACGTGGTACGATTGTAATTTCTATTTTTTTATGATTACACAGTACAACTCAGACACTCATAATGTACCCACACTCACCTCTATGAACGTGCATACACAAACCCTACCGCTATGAGCATCTTCAAAGACTGAGCCGGCAAATTATCTAGATTGACGAAGTCACAACTGGCGTCTCGCCATTGACGGCCACGCCACCTACCGCTTAAAGCACAACGCCATCCAATCGTAAAAAATTCGCTCCCACCAAGAGTCAGGATCTGAGGTGCTATTGAGGCTTTTGTAACCACTAGGCTACAGGACCTTTCGTTTGTAATTTTCATTTACTCGGGTTCATTTTCTGGATCCAACTGGCATGTGTTCCGTTTTCTTTAAAGGTATACAAAGTCTGTTATTAGAATGATCTATCAAGCAATCCATACTTTCATTTTCTGGATCCAACTGGCAAGTATTTGGCCCTTATTAGAAATACAGTTATACACACCGTATCCAATCTGTTCCTGCATGTAGCTGGATCATATGATAAAAGTCATGGAGCCACAATTTTTTCTGGTCGCTAAAAAGGCATTTAGTGAACATCTTCCCTTGTAGGTGGATAATAACCTATTTCCGATACCTCTCGGACCCACAAATGAAAATCGAATGATCTATCAAGCAATCCATACTTCAAAGAAATAGGTGCCCTCTTCTGATTCAAGTATGTTAAACTCTTGAGATTCCCTCATGCAATATTATAGGGGAAAATTGTGTTTTTACCATCATTTTGAGTGCCAATTGTAATTTTAACACCGAATCTGCGTTTTTGCATTTTTACCATCACTTTTTCAAACTGAAGGTGCCGTTTACCATTAGTTCCATTCTCCGTCAGGTGAAACAAATTAGACGATTAAAAAAAAAAGAAAAACACACACAACAAGACTAAACTACCCCCGCCCAACTCAACTCAACCGTTCGTTCTCCTATCCTCTGTTCCCCATCGCAAACCTCTCTCCCTCTCCCCTCCTTTCCCGAAACCCTAACCCTAGCCGGCGGCGGCGGCGGATGGACGCGGGTAGGCGCACGACGCAGCGACTAGCTCGCGGCTGGAGGCGGGCACGGGCGCGCGGAGGGCTCGCGGCAGGCTCGTGGCGTTCGCGGCGCAGGCGCGCAGCGGGGGCGAGGCGTGCGCGCGCCTGGCACCGGTGCTGCGGGGCTGGCGCACGCGTGGCAGCTGGCTGACACGGCGCTGGGCGAGTGGTGCGGGCGTTCCTGTCCTCGGGGTGTGATGATTTGTGCTCGATTGGCGTTTATGTCCAGCCAAAATCTCGCCGCCTACTTGTTTTTTTTTTCTATTTCTATCTATCTGCTTTGCTGCCGCACACCGAATCACCCTGCATCGTCCACTCGTTTCTTTTTGAACATTTTTTCTTGTGTTGTTGTGATGGGACGCGCAACTGAACCAAAATCAAATGTCATCGGATTGAAATTCCTGCTGTGATTAAATGAGTATGCCTAGGGTAAAGATCCGTGCTCTGGTCATGCTCGTAGATTGAAGCTTTTGTGACTTGAGTTATATGTGCATCTGCGTAATTTTTGCAACAGCTTCAACTTGCGGATCGGTCTCCAAAGAAGTGGATGTGGATAGTGTTAAAATTCTTTCATAATATATCCAACTTTAGCAAACTTTGTCAAATTTTGAAAAATTTAGCCAATCTATTTTAATCTGTATCTGTTTCCTTTTAAAAAAAAAGAAACCTTCAAATTCTGTAAATTCTGTTATATTTGACTTTCATGTCTAAAGTGATGGTAAAATCGCAAAAGGGCAATTTGGTCTTTTTTCTCACCATTTAACACCGTCAAAGGGCAGGTAACAGAGTCATGGTAGAATCTTTGTTCAATTCAAAAAAGTGATGGTAAAATCACAAAAATGCAGATTCGAAGGTAAAATCACAATGGCAAAACAAAGTGATGGTAAAAACACAAAAGCCCCATATTATCGATATCCTTGGATCAAATAAGACTTATTAATGGTCCTACAAAAATATTAATCAGCCGGATTCTAACCATTTCTCCCTACGCTCAACGAATGGAGCTGGTGTAACTCTTGTGTTAGAGGATAATCTATGAGCATCAGTCGAAACAATAAATGCTGTCACACACTTCAAACCATATGTGCTTCTACTGCTATTCATTTCTTGATAAGGTAGGTGATGACCAATGGCCATTGGCCAATCTGTTTTGGGGAGGGCTTGTGAAGTGAAGCAACCCCGAAGGTTGCTGATAGAAGCGGGAGTTTGTAGTTATGATTTTTGTCTTCTTATGTGAAGTTCATTCTGTCTTTGTGCAATGTCTTTGTTGATAATGGTTGTGAGTCTATTAGACTTTTCCCATGAAGTTAAGTCTATCAGATGTCCATTGGTTTGTGTTTTCCCCATATAAGTGTCAATTATTGGACCATACTGTCCATAAAACAAACTTGGGAACTATGAATCTTCGAAGAACTCAAATGAATCCTTATATAGAAGAACTGGTGTGATGCTATATACTTTCAATATTATTTTGAATATGATATATATTGTTAGTTACTCTCTTTTAAAGTTGTGAATCATAAAGTTTTAAACAAGTATAATATGGTTGTATGAGTATAACAATAATAAGTCTATTAAAATGATATTAAGAGGTTTTTTCCGGCTAGACCGTGGCAACACTCGAGCATATTTGCTAGTATAAGGATTATTCACCAAAACCAAGCTACTAAATTCGTGTTTTTCTTGAACTCAACATCCGGACAACACCTAAAAGACGTCGAGAGGATGGAAGGCGATGTGAGCGCTCTCACAGCACGGGCAGACTCCTCTGCGGCAAGCTCCACGTACTCTACATCCTCGCTTGCAGCAATGAGCACAAATGCCGTCTCGTCCTTTGCCGGCCGGTAAAACGCTACAACGTCGGGGGACAGCGTGAAGGACTCAGGTGCCACCGGCTCCGTCAACAACTGAGGCTTCTTCCCCTCCAACACCGCCGCTGTCACCATGTTGAACATCTTTGGTGTCGGCCACGGCACCGGAACCAAGACTTCCTCCTCTCCGGGCGGCAACATGAACAGAGCTCCATAGGGACCGCAATCGTATACCAGGGTCTGTGCACCTACTGCCTGTTCGGCGTCGTCGTCAATGGTATATTGCTCGAGTCTGGCTGATGGTGGTCGGATATGCACTGTGATCTCGTTATCACGGACACGGTCGACAACGAAGACATGATCCCTGGGGATCGAGAACAATCTCTGTTGGAGTGTGTTTGGCCCATACAGAGGCCCATGTGTGTTGGATATATATACCCACCCATCTAGGGTTGGAGGAATCAATTCGGCTAGTTCAATCCTGACTCTAACATGGTATCACAGCCACCTCTCTCTCTTGTCTCCCTCCCTCCCCAACCCTAACCCTAGCCGCCGCCGCCA